>MCJB01051137.1:0-25855 GCA_002018475.1 Nicotiana obtusifolia | reverse complement strand
ATATATATATATATATATATATATATATATATATATATATATATATATATATATATATATATATATATATTGCCATTTGAGAATACTAACAAGCAAAAAAGATCCAAAGTAGAATAATGAAGTTCCAATAGAAAAATATAACTCAGGGGATATTAATTTTCTAACTTCAAAATGTTTGAACCGCCAATGAATTTCAAAACTTTCATGTGAATTTTTAAAGAATATACAGTCTATACTCTACCCCACTGGTGGTATATAATTCTATTGTTAATGTAAACCAATAGATGATCGAATATACTCAACTCCATTATAGGTATATTCTCCACTATACTCAACTCCATTATAGGTATATTCTCCACCCCTATTCTCATGCTACGCTTTTGCACAACACTGTTTTGATATGAAGATAAACAGTAGAAGACAAAATGGCAGAAGATGACTCCAAGGCCTGCGAGCGTCAAGCAGGTATACCTTGAAGTCTCCGAAGCATCTGAGTCAACTCACTGGTGTCCGGCACAGGCAAAAGTACCTGGGTCTACACAAAAATGTGCAGAAGCGTAGCATGAGTACACCACAATGGTACCCAATAAGTATCAAGCCGAACCTTGGTAGAGTAGTGACGAGGTGTGGTCAAAATACCTACTAGACATAAAAACTTGTGTAGAATATTAATGTAATCTAACAACGAGGAGGTAAAGGCAACAAATGACAATAAAGCAATATATTAATACAAAGCTAACAACGAAAATAAAAATGACAAATGACAACAAACAGTGTCATATGATAAAGACAATAAGTAACCAATTATAATCAAAACGTGAATGGAGTGAAGTAAAGATAGAGAACAATAATCGTTCAAATCAACAAGACTTTCCAACACACAATGTACAACAAGAATCACATCGAGGTACTACACCTCATAATCACATTTCACAAGTCACGATCACAATCCTTCTTATATCGCCATGTGAGCCTTGTATTTAGTTTTAAAAATATTTTTTTCAAAATAGCTTCATGCGTTGTAGCCCCGTTATCTCGCCGCGTGGCTTTAAGTAATTTCCTTACTAGTAATACGCGCATAAATCCCACCTTATCTCGCCCCATGTGCATCAATACACCACCCTTATACCACCGCATGTGCATCAACATCATAACACAATAATCAACTCGCACCACACGTGCCTATATGCCAATACATTGCCAAAATCAACAATATCAATGTCACCACAACATATAGCCCATGGCTCAACCACAATATGTACAAGAATCTCCATAACAAAAAAATAAATGGGAAATAACTCAATAAGAAAAGATATTCCAATAATCAACAACTTCAATCGTAAAACATGTTAGTAGCTCTTAATAGCCACAACTTCAATAAACTCAAGAATGAAGGTATTTCCATGAAATGGCAACCTCAAATTTCAAATGCATAATATAAGCTCAATAATAAAAGAGATAGCATGAAATAACAATTACGACTAAATGCATGAGAATAAATCAACAATGGAAAGGACATCATGTAATAACAACTACTAATAAATACATAGAAGAGTAACCTCGACAATGGAAAATAAAACATGTAATAACAACTTCAATTAAAGCGTGTAAGAATAAAATTGACAACGAAAGATAGAAAAATGATAAAAACTTCAATTAAATGCTTATAAATAACTTAAGAGTCTAACCGGTCAATTTTCATATATAAGCCCGCGTACACACTCGTCACCTCATGCACATGTCTTTCACATAATTCAAATAGTCCAATCAAACCCAATCCTAAGGGGTAATTTTTCCCACACAAAGTTAGGCAAGATTCTTTCCTCAACTAGGACAAATCAACACCCAAAAATAGCTTTTCTCTTAAACTTCTCCTCTGTACGGCTCAAATCTAACAAAAAATGACTTAATATCATCAAACAATGCAAGAAAAACCAATTTCGATTAATAAAGCTAAGATCTTTACACAATTCCCCAAAAGTCAACCCCGGGCCCGCCGGTCAAAACCCGAGGCCAAGGGTAAATCTCGAATACTCAAAACTCCAAGAGTCCATATGTGTGTTTTATTTTCAAATCCGAGTCCAATTCAACTCTCAAATCTCAAATTTTTATTTTTTAAAAATACAGAGAAATTTCCCCAAAATTTCTCTTAGAAATTCATGAATTGATGTTAAATCTCATAAATAATCATATAATATAATTGAAAGATGATAAAAATCAGTTACCGAATAGTTGTAGGTGAAAATCCCTCCTCAAAATTGCCTCCAACCGAGTCTAGGATTCCAAAATATGAAAATGAAAGTTAGTCCAGCTTTTCCAGCCTTTATGTTCTAGTGCAGAAGTCGCAATTGCGAACCCTCGCAAATGCGCAAAATGACTCGCAAATGTGGCGCCTTATGCCGCAAATGCGACACTGACTTTGAATTTGCAAAATATGTCCCTTCCGCAAATACGAGCAAATGGTCGCAAATGCAACCTTACCCAGCCCAAGCCTAACTTGGCACATGTGATCAAGGTGTCGCAAATGCGATACTTGAGACCCCCTGCTACGATCGCAATCTCGCAATTGCGATAACTGGAGCACCAGCACACTAGCAACCTGGAATGAATGCAAACCAATTTAAAACATGTCCGAAACTCAATCGAGCCCTCGGGGCTCTACACCAAATATCCAGACAAGTCTAAAAACATCATATGATATAGCTCGTGCGATCAATACATCCAAAACAACATCCAGAATTATGAATTGGACATCAAAATGCATGAAATTCAAAAGGAAACTCAAGAACCTCTAGAATCACAACCAAACATCCGAATCCTATCAAATCAACTCTAAATTACACAAACTTTTGCAGACATGTTTCAAATAGTAAGACAAACCTATACCAAGTCCCAAAACTAAATTTCGAACCCAATAGCCATAAAGTCACCCTACGGTCAAACCTAAGAAAATTTCTAGGAACAAGTCAAAGCAAACCTAGGAACCTTCGAATTCGATTTTAGGCATTCTCCAAAGTCCAAAATCATGATACAAACCTATCAGAGCCATCAAAACATCATTTTGTGGTCGTTTTCACAAAAGTCCAACCAAGGTTAACATTTCCAACTTAAGCTTCTACACCAAGAACCAAAGGATCCAAATCATTTTAAAACTTCCCCGAAGCGAAACTAACTATATCTGCAAGTCATAAATCCACAAATATACATATGGGAAGCTTCAAAAGAGGAAACGAGCTTGAATAGATATAACGACCAGTGGGGTTGTTACATTCTCCCTCTCTTAAATTAAATGTGCATCCTTGAACGTGTATAGAGACATACTGTCACGACCCAAAATCCAACTAGTCATGATGGCACCTAACCCAGCCCGCTAGGTAAGCCAAATAACAACTATCCTATTCAAATGAGATTTAACTGAGAAAATAAAAGATGAAATAACTGAGCTTTTATACAAAATCCCAAGGACTGGTAGTACAAATCATGAGCTTCTAAGATTGAGAGTTCACAAATCTGGTATGAAATAAATACATCATCTGTTTGAAATATACATGAACAAATTAATAATTCTAAAGCTACCAAGAATAAGAGGCAGCTATGACCGGAACGCAGGTACGTCTGCAATCCCAGCTCCCACCATACATGAAAACATCAGCATCTACAATCTGCACGCAAGGTGTAGAAGTGTAGTATGAGTGTAACCGACCCCATGTACTCAATAAGTAATAGATGTAACCTTTGGTTTAAAGTAGTAACGAGCTTGGACAAACGGTCAGAGTCCAACACCAATGGCCAACAACAACTCATAACCATACAATAAAATTAGTACAAGAAATAACTCAAAGATATGATTCTCAGCTCATCCACAATTACGGAAAAATAGGCATGCTTCTCAAGTATAACAGAAAAATCCAAATCTTTCATCGAATTCACCAAACTGTGAGTATATAAGAAAACTGTGATTTTTCCCAAAAAATTTTCAACAACAGATAAAATATTTCAATCTCAGATAGCATGAGGAAAGTACATCTCTATGCCTACATGTCAATGCGCATGTGAAGTCATGAATGTCACTATACCGTATCATGAGGAAATGCATCTCTATGCATGTATGTCAAGTATACATATCAATGCAATGCATCACATTGATGAACTCATGTACTCACACTCTCAGAGTACCCAATCTCACTTTCTCACAATCCCACTCATCATGCTCAATCCCTCAGCATGCTCAGTCACTTAGCGACAGTGCCTGCTGCGGTGGACAGATCGATCCTATCACTAGTAATAAAGCTTATAAGGCCTTCTGCGGCGTGCAGCTTGATCCACGTATAGCTATAAGGCCTGTTGCGGTGTGCAACCCGATCCACATATAGCCATAATGCCTGTTGCGGTGTGTAACCCGATCTACATATAGCCATAAGGTCTGCTACAGCGTGCAACTTGATCCACATATAGCCATAAGGCCTGCTGCGGCGTCCTGCCCGATCCACATATCTCACTCACAACATGGTCCTCAGCCCACAACTTAGTCATCAATCTCTCCAGTCTCTCGGGCTCACAAATCTCGTGCCAATCAGCCCAAACAATGATAAAATGTTGTGACAACAAATGATAACAGACTTAGATATTATGCCAATGAATGAATATGATTGAGTATATAACTGCGATTTAAGCAAATATCTCAGCAACAGAAATGACCTCAGTGGGTCCCAAAAAAATAAGAATATAGCCTTAACATGGTTTCCAACATGGATCACAGCTCAATTACTCTAGCACATAGCAATTTCATGGATAAGGAAAAATTTGGTAGCCGCACCGGATCACATAATCAACCGAATCATAATTCACACGGTGCATGCCCACACGCCCATCACCTAGCATGTGCATCACCTTAACACTTAGCACAAAACACGTATATTCAAGGGTTCATACCCTCAACACCAAGTTTAGAATTGTTACTTATCTCGAACGAGCCAAATCCAATACCGAGCAAGCCAAACAATACTCTAGAAGTGCCATCCCGCGCGTACCGACCTACAAATGGCTCAAAACTAGCCAAAAGCCACTCAAATACATCAAAACCCGGGCTCGCACCTCGAAACCAGACAAAACTCACAAAATCTAAAAACCCATTCAATTACGAGTCCAACCATACTAGTTTCACTCAAATCCAACTCTGAATCGATGCTCCAAACTTGAAAATTCCTTTTATGATATTTTAGACAAAAATCCCCAATTTCTCTTTTGAAATCATCAACCAAATGCCAAAAACAAGGATAGATTCATGAAATATAATCAAAACCGAGTGTAGAATACTTACCCCAATTCATGTGATGAAAATCGCCTCCAAAATCGTCCAAATACGAGGTCTATAGCGCAATATATGATAAAAATGGACAACCCTTGATTTTATAGCTTCTGCCCAAGCACCTTCGCATATGCGATACTAATAGCCGCTTCTGCGACAGAAGCTTTGATTCTGCGGACTCCACTAACCAGCTGACCTTTCGCACCTGCAGACACTGTTTCGCTTCTGCGCAATCGCAGGTGCTAGGCTGAATTCGCTTCTACGCAATTTCCCAAACAAGCTACCATCCGCTTCTGCTATCGAAATCCCGCTTCTACGGACGCGCAGATGCACCCAGCTTTCCGCTTCTGCGGTATTCCCTCGTCTAGCCTTTTCCCGCTCCTGCGAAGAACAGCCCGCATCTATGAAGATCTGCGACCAATACTCCACAGATGCGGCTACACCAGCACCAACAATCTTCGACAATGCAACAAGAGATAAAAATGATCCGAACCACGTCTGTAACTCACTCGAGCCCCTTGGGACCCCGTCCAAATAGACCAACAAGTCCGATAACATAACACGGACCTCCTCGGGGCCTTAAATCAGGCATAGCAACATCGAAACGATGAATCACACCTTAAATCAAACATAATGAACTTTGAATCTTTTAACTTCCAAAACTCGTGCCGAAAAATATCAAATCAACCCGTAATAAGCTCAAATTTTGCACATTTGTCCCAAATGACATAACGAAGCTATTCCAATTTCCAAAATCACAATCCGAACCCGATATCATCAATTCAACTCATGGTCAAACTTATGAACATTCCAAATCTTCAAATTCCAACTTTCGCCAATTAGCGTTGAAATCTTCTAAAATAATCCAAATGCAAATTCGGGCATACGCCCGAGTCCAAAATCACCATCCGGACCTAACGGAACCATCAATAGTCTGAACCAAGGTCAAATACTAAAAAAGTTAAACTTGGCCAGCTCTTTCAACATAAAGCTTCAACATGAAATTCATTCTTCTAAACAAATTTTGAAACACCTGAAAACCAAAACTGAATATACACACAGGTCATAATAAACCATACGATGCTGCTCAAGACTTCAAATAGTTGAATGGAATCTAGATGCTCAAACCGACCGTCTGGGTCGTTACAATCCACTAAAACATATGTTCATCCTCGACGTTCCAAGAATCATTCCAAAGCCATCAAATCGCCGTGTAACCTTACCATGTACACACCTGGGGTGATCCCATGTCACCCCAATCCATGTAAGCTGAAAACACTGAATAACTGAAGATCATTACTTTAAACTTAGTCCGTTAATTTTATAACCCAATTTTCATCATCCTGAATTCCTTACAAGGCCCGAATCTTATACCTACATACTGTATAAGTCTGAACATGGTATATCAAGCCATAACCATGACCCAAGATGAAATCGCATGATTTACCACACATCTCGCATACTGGTAGCAATAACTTCCGATCACAATAACTGCTCGAAACAAACCCGGTACCGGTAATAAACCTCATATCAAATAAACCTCGTTCCAAAACCTTTGCTCACTGCCGATGATGAAAGAAACACGCAGAAACTCATAACCACTTATCAGATCAACAATTCATGGAGCCCTCTCTCAGCTGACAAGAACCAAGGTTAATTCCTAGGTCGACTTTCGATATTATTCCTCCTTACATACTTTAATCAGTTCGATAGTACCCATTCTAGGTCCAATGACCTCATCTCATAAAATACAACACTTCTATCGACATGTCACACCAATAAAACCTAAAGCCACAAACCGTGCAATCCGTGCACCAATAAGCAACAATTCAGATGCACCCAAAAATAGAAAATGACTCAAATGAGAGAACCGCACAAGCTCAACAAGTACCACCACAATCGCAATGCTATGAACCCATCATACATAGTAGAACCAAGACAAGAATCTAACACGAAGGATCAAATCCCAACATAACTCTGCTACAATGGTGACCCCATCCAAACACTGGTCCTATGAAATACCTCAAGCCAAAATGCTCAAAATCAACAACCACACGCAATTCGACATCAAGTACACGAAGTGCATGACCATAACCATGGAGAAGCAAATAACACAATATACCATAGCCCAAAAAGATCATAACCAAGGCGCAATCAACCATTCCACATCCCAATCACGATCTCGCTTGAATTTCGCGACAAGGCCCAAACAGAACTGCACCATGTGCGCACATAACCTACGAATCACAACCCCTCAGAGCATAGAAGAGGAACACATAGAACATATCAGAACATGAACAAGCTCAAATCTAACCGAATGATGCACCCTTCAACACTAATCGTGCCGAGTCAGCAAATCTGAACCGGTGTAGAATACACATCCTCATTGGGCCTACCAATGGACCCCCAATCAACTCCGGTCATCCTCAGATAGATAAATAACCCTCCAAAAGTCCACAATGATTCAACCATAACACGAACAACCATCTAGCTAATTTTGGCCTCATCTTCACAGTCCACAACCCTGATACAATCTGCTTCTGAGAACTCCCAATCTCCAAATCCATAGAACACACGAATAACCATAGTTGATACCAACTCCACCACTCGAATATCTAACACATCTCTCATACACGATCATCCCATGAGGAATACCTCTATAATTCTTCCGTGCCACATAGCAAAATCGGAATATCAGCAGTCGATCAACCAGGTGAGTACCGTAATACCAATGAAGCATCTGTAAGTCAAAACTCAGTGTGCCTTCTGAAATGCTCACCCTTCTCAGATAGTACCAAGTAGTAATAGCATTCATCTGGTCACCTGAAACCGTCCATGTTATCTAAAAATTCCTTCCCTTGACACTGCTCCTTGCTAGAACACCACGATCCTTTTCCATAGTTGACCGAAAAAGATCCTAGCATAAAACCACACCGCCCTAAGGACCGTAAGCCACCGTATTCCCGCTTAAGCACCCCAAAAGTACTACAACTGAGACATCCACTCCGAAGAGACCTTCTGTGAATTCTAGAGCCATTTCCTTCACCTTCCTGATACTGAAATGTAGAATCCATAATGATATAGAAATAGCACAAGTCTCGACACCATCCGATGCAAATCTTAGATTCTAGCCATATACAAGTCCATAAAATTCTCAATTGCCACATATAAATCTTGAATCCATTAGAACCTTCTCGAGAGTCATCCACTCTGCTCAAGTCTATATTTCACGGCCCAAACAGGCCGAACGGCCTGTGCCCCATTAGCACGACAACACCCAAAGAAGTAACCCACACCTCTAAGCAAACGAGTAAATCCCTGTTCTTAGTACATTACGTCTATTTCGAACAGTAAACCTAAACCATTCCCAAGACTTCCATATGTCCATAAAGTGTAATACACCCTGCATTAAGAAATTCCCTTGCTTAAGTCATTCTCAAAACCAGCCTCTGCAAGTCATAACCGATCCACAAGTATGCCTCAGACCGAAACCAATACAGCACGTACCATGTAATCAAATCGCCGATAGAAGAATCCCCCACTTGGATCAAAGCCATAGATCAAAACACACGATAATCTGCAATTCCCATACTCTATTACTGCCATAATACCACAGTGACATTTAGCTAAATCTTCCATAAGCTCATGCGATGCCACCCATAATATACCTCAAATCATCTACTGAGCTCATATTCATCCTTGTGACAGTCACATCAACTTTCACCACTGATCCAAACTCAAATCGCAACACATATACCCACTGGTAGAAATGAAAAGCCTTCATACAACATCATAGGGATCACACACCAGTGAATTGCCCCAGGTGATAACCCACCTTCTTTGCCTCAAACTGACATCTCTCCATACCCTTTTATAGCCACAACTACTATGCAATCACTTAATCTTCCAGATTCTGAACTCATCAATAAGACATGAGAATCTAATTCGTTCCACAATTAAACAACATGAAAGATCCTTTAACACACTCATAACTCGAGATTGTACATCACGTCAAGACAGAAATCAAGCACCCAATAATCCTTTTTACATCTCAAGCAAACTCTTCCTGCCACATCCAAACCATCTGAACGCATACCGAAGTCACGTCGTACTCATCACATAGCCATCCAACTACTCACCGAGACACTAGTCCCACTCATAGGAACACCACCAGACATAGAAGTCTGAATGCATATACTCACACAACTGAAACTACCAATCTTAAGCTAGTCCTCCAGATTGGCCCATCACCAAAACACAGAAAACACATCTCGCACCTCATCCATGGAATCCACAAGCCTTCGATGTACAACTGATTCCGAGCGCTCGCATGTGCATACGAGTGAGTGGAAGGAATTCAAAGAGATATGCTTCAAGCTGAATAAATGCCGCACGATAAGAAAAGAAAGATGGGAAGTTTATACTAAATGCCTTGTAACTCTCGAAGACAGGTATGGATGTCATCATACTGATCTGCAAGACTCTATTAGACACTTGCTCATGACTCTAGAACCTATGAACCTAGAGCTCTGATACCAATTTGTCACCACCCAAAATCCAACTAGTTGTGATGGCACCTAAGCCAGCCTGCTAGGTAAGCCAAATAGCAACAAACCTATTCTAATGAGATTTAATTGAGAAAATCAAAGATGAAATAATTGAGTTTTTATACAAAATCTCAACGCCCTGGTAGTATAAATCATGAGCTTCTAAGATTTAGAGGTCATAAATCTGGTATGAAATAAAAACATCATCTATTTGAAATGTACATGAACAGATTAATAATTCTAAAGCTACCAAGAATAAGAGGCAGCTATGACCGAAACGCAGGTACATCTTCAATGCCATCTCCCACAAACAGCAACATCAGCATAAAAAAACTACACGCAAGGTGCAGAAGTGTAGTATGAGTACAACCGGCCACATGTACTCAATAAGTAACAGACTTAACCTTAGGTTGAAAGCAGTAACGAGCTTGGACAAACAGTCAGAGTCCAACATCAATGGCCAACAACAACTCATAACTAAACAATAAAAATAGTACAAGAAACAACTCAAAGATTTGATGCTCAGCTCGTCCACATTTACTGAAAAATAGACATGCTTCTCAAGTATAACAGTAAAACCCAAATCTTTCACCGAATTCACCAAAATGTGAGTATATAAAAAAACTGTGACTTTTCCAAAAAACATTCAATGACAGATAAAGTATTTCAATCTCAGATAGTATGAGAAAAGTACATTTCTATGCCTACATGTCAATGCGCATGTGAAGTCATGAATGTCACTATACCGTGTAGCACGAGGAAATGCATCTCTATGCATGTATGTCAAGTATACATGTCAATGCAATGCATCACAGTGATGAACTCATGCACTCTTTCTCTCAAAGTACTCAATCTCACTATCTCGCACTCCCAATCATCATACTTAATCCCTCAGCATATTCAGTCACTCAGCACTATCTGGTGCCTGCTGCGGCGCCCAGCCCGATCCCATCACTAGTAATAAGGCCTATAAGGTCTGCTGCGGCATGCAGACCGATCCACATTTCTCACTCACAACATGGCCCTCAAGCCCCAACTTAGTCATCAATATCGCCAATCTCTCAGGCTCACAAATCTCATGCCAATCAGCCTAAAGAATGATAACATGTTGTGACAACAAATGATAATAGAGACTGGGATATGATATACAAATGAATGAATATGATTGAGTATGTAACTACAATTTAATCAAATATGTCAGCAACAGAATGACCTCAGTGGGTCCCAAAATAATAAGCATATAGCCTAAAAATGGTTTCTAACATGGATCACAGCTCAATTACTCTAGCACGCAGAAATTTCACGGATAAGGACAAGATTAGGTAAACACACCGTACTGCAGAATCAATCGAATCATAATTCACACAGTGGACACCACGCCCGTCACCTAGCATGTGCGTCACCTTAACACTAAGAACATAACATGTATATTCAGGGTTTCATACTCTCATCATCAATATTTAGAAGTGTTACTTACCTCGAACAAGCCAAATCCAACACCGACCAAGACAAACACTACTCTAGAAATGCCATCCCGCGCATATCGACCTTTGAACGGCTCAAAACTAGCTTAAAGAAACTCAAATACATCAAATAATGCCTAAGGAAATAATTCCAAATGATAAAGGTCGAAACTTTAATCAAAAGCCCAAAGTCGACCAAAAAGTCAAACCTCGGGCCCATACCTCGAAACTTGACAAAACTCACAAAATCTGATAATCCATTCAATTACAAGTCCAAATTGATGCTTATAACTCGAAAATTCCCTTTATGAAATTTTAGACAAAACCCCCCAACTTTTTTTCTTGAATTCATCAACCAAATGCCAAAAATGAGGATAGATTCACGAAATATAATCAAAACCAAGTATAGAACACTTACCCCAATCCATGTGATGAAATCGCCTCCGATATCGCCCAAATCTGATGTTTATAGCTCAATATATGATAAAAATGGACAACCCTATATTTTATAGCTTCTGCCCAGGAACATTCTCATCTGCGATACCAATAGTCGCTTCTGCGGCGTCGCTTCTGCGATAGAAGCGACGCTTCTGCAGACTCCACTAACCAGCTAACCTTTTGCACCTGCGGACACTGTTCTGCTTCTGCACAACTGCAGGTGCGAGACTAAATCCACTTCCGCGCAATCTCCCAAACAAGATGCCATCCGCTTCTGCGATCAAAATCTCGCGCCTGCAGATGCGCAGATCCCTTAGCTTTTCGCTTCTATGGTATTCCCACATCCATCCTTTTCTCGCTTCTATGACCAATGCTCTGGAGATGCGGCTACACCAGCACCAGCAATCTTCAGCAACGCAACAAGAGATAAAAATGATCCGAACCACGTCCGTAACTCACCCGAGCCCCTCGGGACCCTGTTCAAATATACCAACAAGTCCCATAACATAACACGGACCTACTCAGGGCCTCAAATCACGTATAACAACATTGAAATGATGAATCGCACCTCAAATCAAACATAATGATCTTTGAATCTTTCAACTTCTAAAACTCATGCCGAAACATATCCAATCAACTCGGAATGAGCTCAAATTTTGCACACAAGTCCCAAATTACATTACGAAGCTATTCCAATTCTCAGAACCACAATTCGAACCTAATATCATCAAGTCAACTCTCGGTCAAACTTATGAACATTCCAAACCTTCAAATTTTAACTTTCGCCAATTAGCGCGAAAACCTTCTAGAAATATTCAAATGAAAATCCGGGCATATGCCCGAGTCTAAAATCACTATCCGGACCTAATGGAACCATCAAAACTCCAAACCGAGGTCAAATAATTAAAAACAGGCAAACTTGGCCAACTATTTCAACTTAAAGCTTCAAACATGAAATTCATGCTTCAAAACAAAGTCTAAAACACCTGAAAACTAAAACCGATGATACACACAGGTCATAATACACTATACGACGCTGCTCAAAACTTCAAATAGCTGAACGAAATACAAATGCTCAAAATGACCAGTTGGGTCATTACACATACCTGAAATGCCAAAATGTGAGGATAACGACTCTGCATATCATGCTCGGTCTCTAAGGTCCTCCTCGACCAGTTGACCCCTCCATTAATCCTTCACTGAGGCAATGCTCTTTGACCTCAACATCCACACCTGCCTATCCAAGATAGCTACGGGCTCCTAAATGTAAGTCAAATCCTTGTCCAATTGGACTGAGCTGAAGTCTAAGACATGTGATGGATCACCATAATACTTTCGTAGCATGGAAATATGGAACACCAGGTGAACTCCCGATAAGCTAGGTGGAAATTCAAGTCTGTAGGCCACCTCTCCAACTCTGTCAAGGATCTCAAAAGGGCCAATATACTTAAGGCTCAACTTGCCCTTCTTCCCGAACCTCATCACACCCTTCATGGGTGAAACTCTGAGCAGAACTCTCTCTCTCCCGCCATGAATGCTACATCACGAGCCTTCCGATCAGCATAACTCTTCTGCTTGACTATGATATACGAACCCGATCCTAAATCAGCTTGACTTTATCCAAGGCATCCCGAACCAAATCAGTGCCTAACAACCTAGCCTCCCCCGGCTCAAAACAACCAACTATAGAACGACACCACCTCCCATATAAGGCCTCATAAGGAGCCATCTGAATACTCAATTGGTGGCTGTTGTTGTAGGCGAACTCTGCGAGCGGTAGAAGCTGATCGCATGAACCCCTAAAACTATAAAACATACATGTAGCATGTCCTCTAAGTTATGGATAGTGGGCTCAGACTGCTCGTCCGTCTGGGGATGAAATGCCATGCTCAGCTCAACTTGTGTGCCTAACTCACATTGCATGGCTCTCAAAAAATACGATGTGAACGGCGTGCCTAGATTGGAGATAATATACAACAGCACACCATGAAGACAAACAATCCCACGGATATAAATCTAAGCTAGCTGCTCGGAAGATTAGGTAGTCACGACCGAAATGAAGTGTGCAAACTTGGTCAATCTATCCACAATAACCCACACTGCGTCAAATTTCCTCAAGATCAGTGGAAGTCCAACAACAAAATCCATGGTGATATGCTCCCACTTCCACTCTTGAATATCAAGTCTCTGAAGTAAACTGCTCAGCCTTTGATACTCATACTTCACCTGCTGACAGTTCAAACACCGAGCCACATACTCCACTATATCTTTCATCATTCTTCTCCATAAGTAGTGCTACCTCAAATCCTGGTACATCTTCGCAGCACCTGGATGGATGTAATATCGCAAACTGTGGGCCTCCTCAAGAATCAACTCACGCAACCCGTCCACATTGGGCACACAAATCCGGCTCTGCATCCGCAACACCCCGTCATTTGCAATAGAAACCTCCTTGGCATCATGATGCTACGCACCGTGTCCTTAAGGACAAGCAAGTGGGGGTCATCATACTAACACGCTTTGATGCGATCATACAAAGAACACTAAGAAACCACGCATGTTTTTTCTTAGAAGCCGGCTAGGCTCTGAAACATCCAACCTCACAAACTGATTGGACAAAGACTGAAAATCCGATGCTAATGGTCTCTCTCCAACCAGAATATAACCAAGACTCCCCATGCTCTTAGCCTTCCTACTCAAAGCATCAGCCTCCATATTGACCTTCTCGGGATGATATAGAATGGGGATATCATAGTCCTTTAACAGCTCTAGACACCTCTGTTACCTCAAGTTTAGATCATTTTGCTTAAGCAAGTGTTGTAGACTCCTTGATCTCTGAATACGTCACAAGACACATCGTAGAGATAGTTCCTCAAAATCTTTTATGCGTGACAATGGCAGCCAACTCTATATCATGTACTGGGTAGTTCTTTTCATGGGGCTTCAATTGATGCGATGCATAGGCAATCACTCTACCCTCTTCGGGAAGCTCTCCTCACACTCGTCGGACCACCTGAATTGAGCACCCTTCTAAGTCAAGCTGTTCAAAGAAGTTGTGATGGATGAAAAACCCTCCATGAAATGGCAATAATACCCGACCAAGCCTAGAAAACTCTTAATCTCAATAGTAGAAGACGGTATGGGCCAACTCTAAACTGCCTCCACCTTCTTTGGATCCACCTTAATCACCTCACTAGACACCACATGACCCAAAAATTCCACAAAATCAAGCCAAACCTTACACTTGGAGAATTTTGCATATAACTTCTTCTCCCTCAAGGTTTGGAGCACGATCCTCAAGTGCTAATCAAGATCCTCCCAGCTGCGAGAATACACCAATATAACGTCAATGAACACGATGACGAAAGAATCATGATATGGCTAGAATACACTGTTCATCAAGTGCATAAATTCTGCTAGGGCATTGGTCATACCAAATGACATTACCAAGAACTCATAGTGACCATAGCAAGTCTTGAAAGTAGTCTTCATAATATATGAATCCCAATCTTCAATTGATGGTACCCTAATCTCAAATCAATCTTCGAGAATACGCGAGCACCTTGAAACTGGTCGAACAGACCATCAATACACGGTAGTGAGTACTTGTTCTTGACTGTAACCTTGTTCAGCTGCCTGTAATTAATACACATCCTCGTATAGCCATCTTTCTTTTTCATAAATAGAACTGGAGCACCCAAAGCGAGACACTCGACTAGATGAAACCCTTATCAAGCACCTCCTAAAGTTGTTCCTTTAATTCCTTCAACTCCACTGGTGCCATATGATATGTTGTAATAGAAATCGACTGAGTGCCCGGTATCAGGTTAATACCAAAATCGATATCTCTATCGGGCGGCATGCCCTGTAGGTCTGCTGGAAACACATCTGGAAAATCTCTCACTACCAGAACTGAGTCAATGGTAGAAGTATCAGCACTAACATCCCTCACAAAGGCTAGATATGCTTCGCACACCTTCTCAGCCATTCACTATGCCTTTAGAAAGGACACCACCTAGCTAGGAATATATTCTAACGTATCTCTCCACTCCAACTGCTGCAATCCTAGCATAGCCAATGCCACGGTCTTGGTGTGGCAATCCAGAATAGCGTGATAGGGCGACAACGAATACATGACTAATATCATATCAAAATCTACAATATTGAGTAGTAGAAGGTCAACTCTTATCTCATAACCCCTGATTGTGACTAAACAGGACCAATACACACTGTCTGCAATAATAGAATCTCCCACAACCATAGACACATATACAGGAGCACTCAAAGAATCATGAGATATATCCAAATATGGAGCAAAGTAAGACGACACATACGAATAATTGGAACCCGGATCACATAATATTGATGCATCCATATGACAGACCGGAACAATACCTGTGATGATAACATCCGATGCAACAACCTCAGTCCTACCGGGAAAAGCAAAGCAATGGGCCCGGCCTACCCCTCTAGGATGACCTCTACCCGCCTGACCTCCACCTTTAGCTGGCGGTGCAGGTGGAGCGGCAACTACAGCAGCAACCATCAATGTACCACAACACATAACCCACGACTCAATTACAATGTGTACAAGAATCTCAACAGCAACAAAATGAATGGGAAATAACTCAATAAGAAAAGATATTCCAATAATCAACAACTTCAATCGCAAAACGTGTTAGTAGCTCTGAATATCCACAACTTTAATAAACTCAACAATGAAGGTATTTCCATGAAATGACAACCTCAAATTTCTAATGCATAACATAAGCTCAACAATAAAAGAGATAGCATGAAATAGCAACTACGACTAAATGCATGAGAATAACTCAACAATAAAAAGGACATTATGTAATAACATCTACTAATAATTGCACATAAGAGTAACCTCGGTAATGGAAAATAGAACATGTAATAATAACTTCAATCAAATCATGTAAGAATAAACTTGACAACTCCGGTGAATGCTGGTAGGTGATTCTCAAAATGTTTGAAACCTAATGTATGATAAATTAACATTTTCAAGCTTTTTTTATTTTAGGATTTCGAGTTTAGTGATAAAAAAAATGATGTCGTTGCATAGGGTAAAAGATGTCGGTTTTTTTAATGGGACGATGATCTGCTAGATCCAAGGATTATTGGCTTTATCAGCAATTTGAAGTATGAAAAGGACGCTCTTAGGTGTGAAAGAATAGTTCTGCAGATAAAGCTGGCTGAACTTGAAAATATTTTTGCAATGGATGTTCATGTAGAAGATGATGCTAATGGAAGGATTGAACTGGAGGCAGGGTATATTCCTGTAGAAGATTATGCTTGAGCGATGGTTAAGATGAAGAAAACGAATTTGAATAAGTGGATTATGCTTTTGTGTGTTGTTGTCGGATTCGTGGCAGATTGGATGATGAAATGAGAAGGAATATTAGTTTGTTGGCAGGAATAATTTAATTATTCTAAATTTTCTTTGTTGGAAATATTTTGGATCATGTAATATTCTACTGAATGAAGGATATTAAACAGTTTGTTTAGTAATATGATATTGATAAAGTTATTAGACCTGAGTTTGAGTCTATTATGCAACTAAATAGCTAGTTTATTAGTGGACCCAATATCTATTATGCAATCAAGTAGCTAATTTATTACTACAGACATTATCTATTACGCAATCTCTAGTTTTTTGTACTACAAAAAGGAAGTATATCAAAATAAAATTACAGCAACAACAGTTAATCAACAATAAGGTAGTTTCATTACATAAAGGTAGATCCAAATATTACTCTTACAACTAAATCACCAATTTTTTTTTCTCATGACCAATTTAAAAACGGAAATTGATGGAACATCCTAGTCTCTTTCACCTACTCCATCTGTTTCACTTTCTGACTCATCTTCACTATCTTCAGCTTGTTCATCATCGTTTTAGCAACTGATTTCTTCTTCATGTTACCTACATGCAAATATACAATATCAAATAAAATATGTAAAACATATGATTGGAATAAGAAAAAGAAACCCCAATTCCAGCAAACAACATGACTAGACTACAATCGGTCACATGTTTATTAATAAACATTAGGTCACCAGACTGATGAAATTTTAAGATACAAAGCCCAAAGGTAGTCGAACAAGAAAATATATTCATCCACACCTTTAAGATATGGTTATACAAAACTATATCGAAATTGCAAAGGCATATGTACGAATCCCTCTACAAACCCCATATCACAGTTGTAAGAAATAAAAAAAATATGAATTTGGGATTAACCCAAAAATAAAAAGTTTTGAGTAAATATACAGTGTTTGTTTGGTCTATATAGATGATTCAACCCAAAATCGAATCTTGATTCTTGTCGGAGGACGCCGGAAATCACCGTGGTCGAGCGGGTGAGTAAGAGAGAGGATAGAGAAGAAAGAGAAATTGGCAAAAAAAATAAAGAAAATAAAGGTTTTCCACTGTTTAATGGCTGACCTACAAGTCTTGAAGATGTTAAAAAGGCCCAACCACCTTAACCCATCCATTTAGCCATTTTCTAAATCAAAGAAAATTGATAAAGAAAATAGGAGGTCATATGGCCAATTCAATTTTGGTGGAGGTCTTTATGATAATTTCTCTCAAGTTACTTCATAAGATGTAACTTATTATTAATATTATTACATACTGAACATGTAAGGTATTGACTTTGTATGTTTTAAGAAATTATAATGTTTATAGGAATTTCTTACAATTGTTTTTTAGCTTTTTCTTGTTCCACTTTAAATATTTAAAAAATAATTAGTTAGACGGGTATTACTTAGTGCAGAATTTTCTATATAAAGAATTTAATTGTTTAATTTTAAAATGATATATTTATACAAGATAATATAGGCGTACATGTGTATGATTTTAAAATATATGTTATGTGGTTGAGTCATATATGTCTGTAACGATCCAACCGGTTATTTTGAGAATTTGCACTTCACTCGGCAGTTTGAGGGCATGAGTAGCTCCGTATGATGTATTATGATTTGTGTGAATCGTCGGTTTTGGTTTTTAGGTTATTTGGAATTAATTTGGAAGAATGAATTTCATGATTGAAGCTTTAAGTTAGAAAAGTTGACCAAGTTTAACTTTTTTAGTATTTGACCTCGGGTTGGAGTTTTGATAGTTTAGCTAGGTCCGGATGGTGATTTTGAACTCTCGTGCACGCCCGGATTTTCATTTGGATGTTTCTTGAACGTTTCGACAAAAATTAGAAATTTGAAGGTTTGGAAAGCACATAAGTTTAACCGAGAGTTGACTTCGTGGATATTGGGTTCGGATTGTGATTCTGAAAATTTGAATTGCTTCGTTATGTATTTGGGTCTTGTGTGCAAAATATGAGTTCAGTCCAAGTTGATTTGTTAGGTTTCGGCGCGAGTTTTGGAAGTTGAAAGTTCAAAGCTCATTTAAGTTTGATTTTCAGGTACGATTCATTGTTTCAATATTGTTATGCGTGATTAGAGTCCTCGAGTAGGTATGCGTTATGTTTCGGAACTTATTGGTATGTTTTGACGGAATCCCGAGTAGCTCGGATGAGTTTCGGACGAAGTTCTGATCGTTCAGATCATTTTTGTTAAAGCTGCGCAGGTCTGTTATAGTATGGTCGCACCCGCATACCACTGGACGCAGGTGTGATACCCGCATGTGCAAAGCTAAAGGCGCAGAAACGGAATTGGTATCCCAGTGTGAGGCCGCAGAAGGGGGTATTTTGTGCGCACCTGCGGCATCGCAGGTGTGGTGGTGCTGATCGCAGAAGCGGAAAAAGCGCATATGCGGTTCCTTGGCTCGCACTACAATTGTGCAGAAGCGGAGAAGTTCTGCAGGTGCGAGGGTTGGATGTTCAGGGTGGATCCACATATGTGGGAATTGGCTTGCAAATGCGAGGCCACAGGAGCGGATGTTTTTACGCAAATGCCAAGAGGCCTGGGCAGAAAATAAAATCGTGGGTTTTGAGGTTATTCTCATTTTTTGATTTTGGAGCTCGGATTGGGCGATTTTGGTGAGGGATTTTTCCACACGACTTGAGGTATGTATTCATGCCACACTTGTGATTATATTCCATGAATTAATCTTCGTTTTTGGCATTAGAGTATTGATTTTTAAAAAGAAATCGGATGAATTGTCTATAGTTTCATAAATGAATTTTTGAGATTTGAATGTCGATTCAGAGTCAGATATGAGTGAAACTAGTATGGTTGGACTCGTAATTGAAGGGGTTGTTGAATTTTGTGAGTTTCATCGGGTTCCGAGATGCAGGCCCAGGTTTTGTTTTTGGCTCATTTTGGGCTGTTGATTAAAGATTCGACCTTTATTGATCCGGTTGTTCCCTTTGGCATTAGTTGATGTATTTGAGTTGCTTTTGTCTAGTTTCAAGCTGTTCGGAGGTCGGTACGCACGGGATGGCATTTCTGGAGTATTATTTAGCTTGCTCGGTATTAGATTCGGCTTGTTTGAGGTAAGTAAGACTTCTAAACTTTGAGCTGAGGGTATGAACCTTGAGTATACATATTATGTGATTTATTTGGAGGTGACGCACATGCTAGGTGACGGTCGTGTGGGCGTGCACTATAGAAATTGAGACTCAGTCAATTCCGCATAGCTATGTAGTCAATTAACTTGTCTTTTTTCATGTAATTTTCATGTGTTAGAGAAATTGAGCTCCGAGTCATGTTAGAAATCATGCTTAGGCAAATGCTGGTATTATTGGGACCCACTAAGGTCATTTATGCTGCCGAATTATATGTCTTAATTGTAATTTCATGCTCAGTCATATACATTCATTACATATCATATCTCAGTCGCTGTTGTTATTTATTGATACATCATATCATTATTTTGGGCTAGTTTTATGACATTGTGAGCCCGAGAGACTGGAGAGATTGATGACTGAGTGAGGCCAAAGGCCTGAGTGTGGGGTTATTGACACTATGGCACGTGAGTTGTCCGTGCAGCACATGAGTTGTCCGTGTGGATTCAGATATTGATACTATAGCACGTCAGTCGTCGTGCAACACGTGAGTTGTCCGTGCGGATCCAGATATTGATACCATAACATGAAAATTATTCGTGCAGCAAGTGAGTTGTCCGTGCTGATTATAGCGCTTGGGCTGAAGCAGCCCCTCCGGAGTCTGCACACCACTAGTGAGCGCAGTTGATAGTAGTTATTATGTTAGGGCCGGATCTACCCGGTACAGTACTGAGTGACTGAGTGTGCTGAGTATTGAGCATGATAGTGAGATTACGAGGCTGTGATATTGAGTACTCTGAGAGAGTCTGAGTATATGAGTTCATCATTGAGATGCATTGCATTAGACATTCGTACTTGAGATACAGGTATAGAGATGCATTTTCTCACGCTACCCTGTTTTGGTGGCATTCATCATTTCACCTGTACATTGACATGTAGGCATAGAGCTGTGTTTTCCTCATGCTATCTGAAAATGGAACATCTTGTTTATTCTTGAAAACTTTTGGCAATAATCACAGTTGTATGAACCTACTCATATTTTGGTGATTTCAGCAAAGGATTTGAGTTTTACTGTATACTTAAAAAGAAGCATTTATTTTTCAGAGTTTTATACGAGCTGAGCATTTATTTATTGAGTAATTTCTTGCACCATCTTTACTATATTGTTATGAACTATTGCTGGTTATTGGAGCTGGACTCTGATCCTTATCCCAGCTCGTCACTACTTTCAACCTAAGGTTAGGTTTGTTACTAATTGAGTACATGGGGACGGTTGTACTCATACTGCACTTTAGCACCTTGCGTGCAGATGTTGGATGTTGATGTTGCTTTGATCGAAGGGAGCTGTATTTGAAGATGTACCTGCGTTCCGGTTATAGCTGCTTATTGTTCATGGCTGCATTAGATCTATAAAAATCTGTTTATGTACATTTCGGACGGATGATGTATTTATTTCATACCAGCTTTGTAAATTCTAATCTTAGAAGCTCAAGCTTTGTACTACCAATCCTTGGAAAATTTTTGTTTAAAGCAGTTGTATTTTAATTTCTTCTCTTAATAAATATCATTTGAACTAGTTTATAGTTAACTGGCTTACTTGACGGGTTGGGTTAATTTCCATCACGACTAGGTGAATTTTGGGTCGTGACAAGTTGGTATCAGTGCTCTAGGTTCATAGGTTCTCCAAGTCATGAGCAAGTGTCTAGTAGAGTCTCGCGGATCGGTATGATGACGTCCATACCTATCTTCGAGACGCTACAGGGTATTTAGGACATACTTCCCATCTTTCTTTCCTTATCGTGCGGCATTAATTCAGCTTGAAGCGTAACTCTTTGAATTCCTTCCACGCATTCATATGCACATGTGAGCGCTCAGTATCAGTTGTGCATCACTGGCTTGTGATTCGATGGATGAGGTGCGAGATATGATTTCCGTGTGCTGATGATGGGCCAGTCTGGAGGACTTGACACTAGGTTTTGACTGTAGCTTGAGCATGGGGATTTCGATTGTGTAAACACGTGCTTTTGGACTGCAGGGTGGTAATGTCCCTATGAGTGGAATTTGTAGCTTTATGAGTGGTAGGATGGCTATATGATATGTATCATGTGACTGCAGGGTGTGTTCAGATGGGTTGAATGTGATAAGAAGAGTTAGCTTGAGATGTAAAAAGGTCTATCGGATGCTTGATTTCTTTCTTGATGTGACGTATAGTCTCGAGTTATGAGTGTATTAAAGGATATTTCATGTTGCTTGATTGTGGAACAAATTTTATTCTCATGTCTTATTGATGAGTTCCAACTCAGGAAGATTGAGTGATTGCATAGTAGTTGTGATGGTGAAAGGGTATAAAGAGATGTCAGTTTGAGGCTAAGCAGGTGGGTTATAACCTGCAAGGTAATCTATGGATGTGTGATTTTCTGATATTGTGTGGAGAGTTTCTTTTCTACTAGCGGGGTATATGTATTGAGATTTGAATTTGAATTTGGCTGAGAATGTTGACCTGATCATCATATGGATGTATGCGAACTTAGTAGATGATTTGAGGTACTATATGGTTTGTGTTATGTGAGCATATGAAGAATTTATTTGAATCTCCATGAGGTATTATGGCAGTAATAGAGTATGGGTATAGTTACTTATCAGATATTCTATTCTATGGCTTTGAGCCAAGTGGGGGAGTCTTCTATTGAGGATTTGATTGCATGGTTACGTGTGGTATTGGCTTCGGTTTGAGACATACTTGCGGATCGGTTATGACTTGTAGAGGCTAGTTTTACGGATGACTTAAGCAAGAAAATTTCTGGCTGCATGGTGTATTATACTTTATGGGCATATAGAAATGATGGAACGGTTGAGGTGTTATTCGTGAAGGATGCAGTGCGCATGGAGTAGGAATTTGCTTAGTTGTGTTAAGGCGGGGTTACTTCTGTGGGTGTTGTCGTGCTAATGGGACAAAAGTCATTTGGCCCATTTGGGATGGTACATTTGAGATTTGAGCAGAGTGGATGACTCTCGAGAAAGTTCTAATAGATTCAAGATTTTTATGTAACAATTGTGAATATTTTTTGGATTTGTATATGGCTAGGATTTGAGATTTTTCATTGGATGGTGTCGAGACTTGTGGCATTTCTATATCATTATGGATTCTACATTTCAACATTAGGAAGGTGAAGGAAAACGGCTTTAGGTTCACCGAAGGTCTCTTCAGAGTGGGTGTCTTGGTTGTGGTACTTTTGAGGTGTTTAAGAGGAAATACAATGGCGTATGGGCCTTAGGGCAATGTGGTTTTATTCTAGGGTCTTTTGGGGTGAGTCTTGGTTGAGGATCATGGTATTATGGCGACGAGGAGTGTCAACTTGAGGGTAATCCGGAAGGAACTCGGATAAATAGGGCAGCTTGGTAGTAGGTTGGATCAATAGGGTAATGGTATGCTCGATTCTTTTGGTTTTCATGATGTGGTGAGTTGCTACAGGTGTTTTGTAGCAGTACTCTTGGGTTTGGCGACTCGTGTGGTTTGGTTGAGTTAGAGAGATTCAGTTCTGATGGCTTGGTTGTGTGCAAATGGATTTCAAAGTGCTCTCGAGGATTTTGACCATAGTTAGAGGTGTATATTTCCTACCGGCGTGAGGAACATGTGGTGTATTGTGATTTTCTCCTGGATGAGATCAAATGGAAGATTCCTGGCCAATTGAGTATGTAGTTTGCTTGCGACTCAAAGTTGATTATGAGATTCTTGTACTTTTCCTCTGATGGCATGATAGATGTGGCGTGTTATGTGGGATTGAGATTTGCATGTGCAAGGTCACGGGTCCGCTTCGAAGGGAAGATAATAAAATTCTTAGATAGTATAGACGGTTTCCGAAGATTAGATGAATACTATAACTATTTAGTAATTCCTGGGAAGGGTGCGCATTTCAGAAGGTGCACTGTGTTTAGACTTACGGATGCTTCATTGGTATTGCGGTACTCGCCTGGTTGATCGACTACTGATATTCAAATTTTGCTATGTGGCACGGAAGAATTATAGAAGTATTTCTTGTGGGATGATCGTGTATAAGAGATGTGTTAGACATTTCGGTGGTGGAGTTGGGATCAGATTTTGTGATTCATGTATTCTATGGACTTGGAGACCAGAAGTTCTCAAAAACAGATCATTTCGTGGTTATGGAATGTGAAGATGTGGCCAAAGCTAGCCAGGTGATAATATGTGTTATGGTTCAATCTGTTGTGGACTTTCGGATGGTTATGTATCTATTTGTGGGTGACCAGAGTTGATTGGGTGCCCATTGATAGGCCCAACGAGGATGTTTATTCGACACCGGGTCGGCTTAGTCGACTCTGTAATGTCATTGTTGGGAGATGTGCCTTTCAGATAGGGTTGCGCTTATTCATGTTATGAGATTATCTATGTGTTACTCCTCTATGCTATGAGGGGTTGTGATTCGTTGGTTATAAGCACACATGGTGCGGCTGTTTGGGTCTTGTAGCGGGGTTTGAGCGAGATGGTTATTGGGGTGTCGATTGGTTGATTGTGCCTTGGTTATGTTCTCTCCAGACTGTGGTATATTATTTGCTTCTCCGTGGTTGTGGTCATACACTTCGTGTATTTAATGTCGAATTGCGTGTAGTTATTGATTTTGAGCATGGTGGCTTGAGGTATTTCATATGGACCCGTGTTTGGATGGGGTCACGCATTGCAGCTGGGTTATGTCGGGATATGATCCTTTGTGTTAGATTCGTGTGTCTTGGTTCTACTATGTAAGATGGGTTAGTAACCTTGCGGAGTGGTACTTGTTGAACTTGTGGGATGGTTCTCTCATTTGAGTCATTTTCCATGGTTGAATACATTTAGGTTTTGCTTATTGGTGCATGTACTGCGTGGGTTGTGGTTTTAGGTTGTATTGATATGGCATGTCACTAGAGTGGTTATGTGATGAGATAAGGTTATCGGACCAAGAATGCTATAACCCATATTTGTACGTGTTAGATTACACCGTAAGATAGTCTACCTTGGTTCGAGAAGAGAATTACCTTTGAGACAATAAGAGTTTAGTCCTATTGGTCCTAAACGATGCAAAGGTGTATAAGGGCGGTTAACAAGTATTAGAGGATAAACGAGTTAAGGATGTTGTAACTCACATTTTTGGGAAAATTGAGAGGTGTTTAACATTACCAAGATGTCATGTTTTAAGGTATTTGGATGATATGATATCCATTTCATAAGTCTTGAAGTCAAACGAGTTATGAAACAAAAGTCGACAAAAGTTGTCGCAACTTAGGTTCACAATTTTACTTAAACGTTAGGTCAAATGTTTCTGCGATTTTCTCCCAATTTACAAGGAATTACGGGGTGATATACCTACCAAATTAAAGGTCTATGAGTCTAGTTTCCAATGCTTCAAACCGTTTGTCAATACGATCTCGGAGTATTGAGATAATTGCATTTCCGTAGAACTGCGCAAGCTGGTAGGTGACAAGTAGGTGCATCACCTACTTGCCAAAATTTAGGGCTAAAATTTAAAAAGCCCCAAGTCGGTCAAGAGAGGGATTTTAAAAGCTTCTAAATCCAGATAATTCACTATTATTTCACAGCTTCAAAACCGAAAAGAACCCCTG
>MCJB01051136.1:23005-52462 GCA_002018475.1 Nicotiana obtusifolia | reverse complement strand
CGCACCTCAGCAATCCTAGATCCGGAGTCCTCTTATATAAGATTCCGCCGTTCAAGAGAAAACCACTAGCCAGACGTCGAATGGTTCTTTTCTGATCACCTGTGGCGTATGTTGGATATACTCCTGACCTGATGTACTCCTTGATATCATGGAACCAAGGTTCACCATCAATTTCTTCCGCTACCATATTACAATAGGCATGTTGATCATGAACTTGGATATGTATGGGATCAACAGCGGCACACATAATCTTTCTGCATTTAGTACAAAAGTAAAAGGAAAGGAGTCTTTTGAGATGGTGAGTTACGAACTGCTGCACTATTTTAATATATTTTTTTCTCTTATCCTTTTTTTTCAATTAAGAAAACAGGTAAATATTAACTATTTTAAAAATAGTGGATCAAGAAAAAAAATAAGTGACTTAACTAAAATAGATTGTGAATCACATAACGGATTGAGAGGTAATTTTTAACAGTTTACTGAAGATAGGGATAAATTTAATCGGATAAGTATAACGGTAAGGATAAATTTGACCGAATAGTATAACGAATATTAGATATAAACAATATTCGAGATTAAAGAGGTAAATTTGGACCTCTTTCCTAGATTTAATGGTGAATCCTAAAATACCTACTGAAATATGTGATTGAGCACAAGACCCATATTAATCAGCGCTGCTATTATAGAACAAGAACTCGTGTATAATATGAATATATGAATTTTGTTATTCATATTCACGGTAAAGATTCAGGGGCTATTTAGCTACCTTTAATTATGTGCAATATGAATACGTAATATCGTTCTTTCTTTTGCTTTGAGTCCATATATTATTATTAAAATTAATAATAAATAAACTTTTATATATAATAATGTATAATTATTTAATAATAATATTTTTTTCATTTAAGTGTAACTGCCTTTTCCGTAAAGGTTGTGTTTACAATCTAATATTAACCGTTGCTGTCTGTGAAATTTAAAGGGTACATCTATTTAAAGACTTATTTACTCTTATAGAAAATCAACCGGGAAGTCTATGCTTCTTCTCTAGCCATTTTTTTTTTAAAGATTCTCTCAGCCACTTTCAATATACAAAACTTTGGCTATTCTTTGAACCTATCTCCAAGCCCTTTTTCTTAATTACTTTGCCAATTCTTTCTTTCTCTTCTCTCTTTTAACTTATTGAGTTGAGTTTTTATGGTAGATGAAATTTAAATAGTGCGACTTTGATTTCTACAATAATTAGTATTAGATTTTAAGTATATATAAAAAAAAATCTATTAACCATTTGAGCTCAACTAACAAGTCATCATATATGACGGTCCATATTGATAATTCATAAAAATTTGTATTTATTCTTTCATGTATATTTATTACAATAGTATTTACTATAAGATGTGATACACACGTACAATGCGCGTGTCGAGAAATTAGTAATTGTTTATAATAGTAGTAGTATTTTATGCTAACATTCGGTAATTTTCAGTACGTAAGTTTTAATCTACGTTGTAAACATATATAAGAAATTGCGCAAATCTAATAGATAAAATCATTAATAAATTTTTGCACAAGATAAATTTATGTGAGAATAATATTTGCGTTAGGAGCAATGGCGCAACTAGTGAGGTTCTAATCAGAGCATTGAATTTAAACCCTCTCTTTAGCCTAGTTCTGGTCTTGTCTGTTAGATAATTTGTAGTATCGGATAAAATCGATAATACTCCTTTTTTTTTTTAACCACAAAAGGAAAATACTACCGCAGCTACTAGCTAGTATACAATGTAATTGATTATTGCAACACTTTACTTGTTTGTTAAACCGCCTTCCCTTCTCCCAATGCAGTAGGGTATCTGCCACTATATATATCGGAGACGGGGCAATATTACCTCACGAGCTGTATCAATGGCAGGTTCAAAATCAAGAAGCCGCAAGTTGCAGCTTCGTCTCAAGAAAAAGTCACTATTTATTTTCAATAATATGACGGACCAACTCCTTAATGAAATCCTCATTAGACTATCAAGTATCAAAGAAGCAATTCGTTGCAAATTGGTTTGCGAACGTTGGCTTTATCTAATCTCCTGTGATTACTTTGTGACGACCTCTTCCACTCACCATAGCAATAATGATAAAACTCAGCTCCCCTTTACTATTGTTTATTCATACAATCGGAAAAATTACGTAGGATACGAAGAGTTTCTGCATGGTAAGGGTTTATCAAGGCGTGTGGAATTAAGGTTTTATTTAATTAGTCTAGAAGCATCATGTGGTGATTTAATATTATGCTCCGGTGGAAGAAGTTATTATATTTGTAATATTCTCACTAAGAAATGGATTGTTTTTTCTCCAACTCTTTCAAGAAAAGGGATTTTTGGTAAGAGTGTTGGGTTCTTGTATGAACCTTTGATAATGATAATCGGCGCAATAGGTATCTGATGTTACGATTTATTCCTTGTGATTCAGGGAATTTAAGGTTTAATGGGGAGATATTTTCGTCGGACACGGGAAAATGACCAAATTTGTTGCTACGTCTCTGCGGATTTTGAATAATCTGAGTTGTAAGACTCCGGTTATTGCTTGTGGACGGATGTTATATACATTGAATTATGGATGTAGACTCATAATTGTATTGTCGCGTTTGATCCATTCACTAATGATCCTGCTCAACTTCTACGCGTTATTGATTTACCAATTGAGGCTCGTGATATTCTTTGGTCTGGCAACTTGGGAGTGTCTCGAGGTCGTCTATTGTTTGCTCAACTAACTTTGGAATCAATTGGATACCCTTGTATAGTATAAGAGTATGGAAGCTTGTATGCTGACTTAGAATTGTTTTTTCCCTTGTTTCGCTTGGTAGTTAACAAAGACCTTTCTTTCAGGTTATTGTATTCATATTTTTTAACTCCTCAGTTACCCCACTGTTTAATACTTTTAATTCATATAACTTTTATACTGCCGATATATATTATCTTGATCTTAAACCAATGCTGCTATCACAATCTTCTCCACAAATTTACTACACTACATTAATTCTTAAGTTATTTTCTGGTTTTCTACATAAAAGTTCATTAATAAAACTAGGGGAAGAATCATGGTACAATATTTTTCCCTACAAAGCTACTACGTATGTTAAGCAGATGTTAGATACGTCCAACTTATTGAAGCTTTCCAGCATCAACCTGCAAATCCATTATCATATGAGAATTTATGAATACTATTTTGTGTAAGCATCAATAACTTTTTTGTGAGTAGATGCTAATATAAAGCAGGGTTGCCATTTGATATATATTCTGGAATCTGATTGTTCTTGGTCTGTTAAAGTGAAGAACTTCGTGGCTTTAGTCACAGGGTGGTTTATCTCCATATGGTCCTTTTTAACAACTTGAGATAACTGAACATTCCCATTATTTGCTACTCCGTGTATTATTTAATCCCGAGAATGCAAGAATTTTTATGCTAATTGTTAGTGCATTCAATTTCTTCATCCTCAGTGGAAGAAAAGTTGGTAACTGTAAGAAAAAACTAGTAACTATGACATACAAATATATCAACTTAAAAAAAACTCTCTCTAGACATGAGCTCTCCTCTCAGTAGTAGCTTACTATGGCAAGGATGGCAAAATCTGGAGGAGGAGGAGGGAGAATTGTACGGCATACCACAACCGGAAGAGATCCAAAAAAAAAGTACCACAATCATCAAAAGCAAAGAAGTTCAGAAATGTCAATGCAATACAGGGCATCGCTCCTTTAGATTTGAATATGGAAGAAGAAGGAAGTGAGGCAGAATTAGTAGGTAAACACAGCCATGCAAAGTCTCAGAAAGTAGGGGATAATTGGAGTCGAATTGTAGGAAACAGAGAGTGCACTGAAGGTTATGACCTAACCATGATTGAAGGGGAGAAATTGAGAGGAAGTGTTAAAATTACAGTGGAGGATATCAAAGATGTGAGAGTTTATTGGAGGTCTGCTGTAATTTGCTACGTGTTAGGTTCTAACCCACCACAAACAGTTATGGAGGAATACTATAAGAGAGTATGGGGTACACTGGGGATTGATAAAATAGATCCGGTTAACAGGGGGCGTTCATAGTAAGATTCCACTCAATGGAAAACAAGAAAAAAGTGTTGGAAGAAGGAATCAAAATGTATGACAAAAAGCCAATGGTTGTCAAACTATGGAGACCTCCTATTGGACTTGACAAGCAGGTGGTTGACAAAATTCTTGTGTGGATCAAACTGATGAACCTAGATATCAAATACTAGGGACAAAATACTCTAACAAAAAAAGCAGAAATGATTGGTAATCCACTAAAAGCGGACAGAGCAACAACCCAAAGGAGAGATTGCAATTTGTTAGAATTCTAGTCGAAGTAACACCAAATCAAATATACCTGGATAATGTAATGTTTGAGAATGAATGTGACGTGGTCATAGAACAAGATGTCAACTATGAATGGAAGCCAGTGTTCTGTAAATCATGTGAAAATTTTGGACATGATATTAAAGAATACAGGAAGCAACTAAGGCAGAATCAGGAGGTTGAAGCTGCTACCATGAACCAGACAATAAGAGGAATGCAAATAACACCAAGGAGGTGGAGAAACCTGTTGAGCAGCAACAAAACACTGAAGCAGGGAGCACCAATGCAACTAAAACTTGGAGCAACAAGGACAAGTAGCAGGAGACACAAAATAATCAGAGTCAAGCAAGTATCAACAGAAGAGAGCAGGAAACATGGCAATTGGTACAAGGGAAGAAAGCATGGAAGGGACGTTGAAGTAATCAAAATATTTATGCAGCAATAACACACATGACAAAGAGGAATACTGGGAAAAATGAAGGAGAGAAGACAGACAATGGAAAGGAGAAGGAAACACAAGGGGATGGTAAAAAATTAGGGAAGGATGGGGACCTAATCACCACCTCCCTAATGGATACCATAAGATTTTGGAACACCAGGGGTAGGAAATGAACCTCTTTCTGCAAAGACAACGGGTTGGACTGTTTAGGCTCTTGGAAAATTAAGAAAGTTAAGGAAAATCAAGCTTCTCTTAATCTTTGTACAAGGTGGTCATATACTACAAACCACTCTAAACATCAAGCAGGTAGGATATGGTTACTATGGAAGTCACAAAATTATACAATACAGGTGGGACTGTTATAGAGCAATTAATACATAGTAACATCACTCATATCAGTACAAGGAAGGTGTTTAATGTGACTATGGCAGCATTGAGAACTGAACTGTGGATGGACATAAGGAATATTGCTAATCAAATGGTAGGAGCATGGGAAATCATAGGTGACTTCAACTCTATACTCAATCAGGAGGATAGAGTGGGAAGCAAGGTTAGTTATTCTGAGATAAAAGACTTTAGGGAATGTGTTGAGCAAAGTGGACTAAAGAAACTGAAATCATCTGGTTGCTTTTATACACGGAGCAATAAACAGGAAGAACAAGATAGAGTCCTGAGCAGGATTGATAGAGTGTTCATCAATGCAGAAGAAGGTAAAAAACTTGCCAGCATCTGAAGTCAATTACATACCTACAGGATTATATGATCATAGTCCAGCAGTTATCAGATGAGAAGGAGTTAGCCCACCTAGGATAAAGATCTTCAGATACTACAACATGTGGAGTATGGATAAATAATTCAAAGCAAGAGTGGAGAGGAGCTGGAGACCACCAATAATACGAACTGACATGTTCAAAATAGTAGGAAAGTTCAACAGACTTAAAAAGGTTCTTTTAACGCTCAACAAGGAGAAGTTTGCAGAAATGGAAAAACAGGAGGAGGAAAGCATGATGAAAACTGTTAGAGTATCAAGAGAAGATTCAAAAGGATCCTAGGAATGAATTTTTAATCAGAGAGGAGAAAGATTTGACATAACAATGCATCTATTGGAAGAAAGCAAAAACAGAATACTTGCAGCAGAAGAGCAAAGTGCAATGGCTCAAGTATGGTGATTTAACACAAAATATTTTTACTATGTTATTAAAGCTAAGAGGGCAGCAAGCAGGATCTTCACAATTCAGAATATACAAAGGGAAACAGTGCATTCAACTGAGACAGTAGTTGAAGCTTTCATTGAATTCTATACAAGCCTATTGGGAACTGATCAACAGTGCAGAGATCATGTGGCGATTCATGTAGTCAAAGAGGGGCAAATAGTTTCAAAGGAACAAAGAATTCAACTGGTTAGTTCATTTTCACAGAAGGAGGTAAAAGAAGCATTATGGGACATAGAAGGGGCAGATGCATCAGGCCCTGATGGCTGTGGCAGCCAATTTTTCAAAGATAGTTGGGCCATTGTAGGCGAGGATGTCACTGCAGCTGTGCTAAATTCTTTCAAGCTGGGAAAATGCTTAAAGCACTCCCCAACACATTCCTTATCCTCATACCAAAATCCTTCCATGCTGAAACAGTAGGAGACCACAGACCTATAGTATGTTGTAATGTGGTATATAAGATTATCTCAAAGATGTTTTGTAATTGATTGGAGCTGGTATCGCCAGATATTATATCACCAAATCAGAGTGCCTTTGTAGCTGGAAGAATAATAGTGCAGAATATCATGATATGCCAAGACTTTGTCAGACTATATAACAGGAAAAAGACTACTAAAAGTAGCTTGATCAGGGTGGATTTGAAAAAGACATGATTCCATTGAGTGAAAGTTTATGGAAGAAATGTTACATGCATTAAACTTCCTTGGGATTTTCATACGATAGATCATTGCATGTATCACCTCAAGTAGTTACAACATCAACTTAAATGGAGGGTGTTATGGCAAAATACAGGAGAAGAGAGGATTGAGATAGGGAGATTCTATCTCACCTTTGTTTTTTGTGATTTGTATGGAGTACTTCACGCGAATTATGACTCATATGGCCAGGCAAGAGGAATTTGCATTCCATATAAAATGCGAAGAATTGAAGATGATGCATCTATGTTTTGCTGATAACATGATACTATTTTGTAGAGGAGATTATCCTTCAGTAATGTTAATATTAAGGAGACTGAATTCCTTCTCACAAGCATCAGGAATGACTGTCAATGCAAACAAATTAAATATATAGTGTGCTAACATGAATGGAACGGAGATAGAAGACATATATGAGATAACAGGATATAAAAAGGGCAAACTACCATTTAAATATTTAGGGGTGCCTATATCTTCCAAGAAGCTAAGTGCCCGGGACTGTGAAATATTAATAGACAAGGTCATGGTGAAGATAAAAGGATGGGGATCCAGGAACTTATCTTATGCAGGAAGAACCCAATTGGTGTATGCAGTACTCCTACATTTACATTCCTACTGGGCTTCAATCTTCTTGCTACCAAAAAGGGTCATGAGGGATATTGTAGCTATATGTAAAAACTACTTATGGGATGGAAAAAGTGTCACTAACAAAACCCCACTGGTAGCATGGGACCTGGTCTGTCGAACAAAAGGAGAAGGACACTTAGGCATACAAGACTGTTTGGTGTGGAATGAAGCAGCATTAGCAAAATATGCGTGGAATATTGAGCAAAAAGAGTGACTCATTATGGGTTAAATAGGTAGACCATATATACATAATGGGCAAGGATTGGTGGCAATACAAATTACCACAGGATTGTCCATAGTACTGAAAGAAAATATGTGACATTAAACCAATCTTTGCTACAGGTTTTGAACAAAAAGGATGGAAAGGGCTGGCAAATACTTATACAGTGAAGGAAGGATATCAATGTAGAAGAGGAGCAATAGCTAAGTGGCCATATGCAAGATGGATATCGAATAGACTAAATGTTCCAAAACACTACTTTATTGGTTGGTTGATTATGAGGCAGGGGATACTCACGAGAGACAGACTACACATAATGGGAATAAGCCAGGAGAGAACATGTCTGCTCTATGGAATGCAGGATGAAACAATTCAGCACTTATACTTTGAATGTCAATTCTCAAACTTGTGCATAGAGGATCTCTGTAACTGACTGGGAATAAAGCTCAAGCAAATAGACATGCAATAGATATGGAGGAAAATGGAAGAAGAGTTAAGGGGAGAGTTTGCCGAGGGTTCGTGACTTCGGTCATCATAACTATAATGTATGGGATTTGGAGAACAAGAAATGAAGCACTTTGGAACCATAAAGTTCCGTGGCCAACAATGATATGGAAGAACTTAAAAGAGGATAGCAAATGTAGGATGCAACTGATAGAATGTAACAGGAAGAATAGGAAAGAATTAAATTGGATCAGGCAATTATATAGATAGGAAATACAGCAAATTCAGGTCGAAGGTTTAGGAGCAGCTTCTAACTGGGTAGCCCTACCTAATAGGGATGCTCCGGGGGGAAGGTTAGCAAATTGTTATAGTGATTTTGTCATAGAGCTAGCTAGGAGTTAGATTGTGAACGTGTAAACAAACACTTGTAAGTATCTTTGTCTGGTGCGGATCAATAAAAAAATTTCTTTCACCAAAAAAATTGTTGGTAACTGATTGAAGTATTTTAATGACCTTTTTGATCAATTTCTGACCACCCTTGTCATTCATCAACTCTGAATTAAGAGCAACGCTAGCCATTTTTTGTGGGGAATGTATTTTGGTGGAAAAAGTGTAGAAAGTAGCACTTGTAGATAGTACTTAGAGTTATATAAAGGAGCACTAGAGGAATGCCCAATTGGTCTTTTTTTGGTTATGGTATATACATAGTTGTTCAACTTAAGAGGAGAACTGCTTTAACATGTTCCATACTTCTTTTGTCCTGCGCTACTTTATTATACATCAATGTGATGTTTTAAGTTGGCTAGTCATTTTTGAGCCTAACTTAGCTAAAATAGCTAGATTACGAGGTAAGAATTTTCTAAGGCCACAATAATTTATTTCTTTGACCAATATGAAATGATCTAACCTCTACGACACATTCAAGATTGGACATCTGTAGTGTCAATATATCGTGGGACCTATTGGATAAACTAATAGCATAAATGTTCAATAATTTAATGAAATAATTTTCGAGCTTAACTCAACTCTAAAAGTTATTAATTTATAAGGTAAGAATTGCTAATATCATATAAAAGGACTAACAACTAATTAACTCCCTCAGCAAATACGCGACTATATAACAAAATGCTTATGGTTAGTTGGAAACTAAAGTGGGGACAGAAGGCTTTAACAGTGATTATATCAAATAGTGAAAAGGTTATGCCCATATATGTTTGGCTCTCTTTCAAAAGAGTGAGGAAATACATTTATTGAATTAAAAAGCCATTTTTTTTATTGGAGAAAGTTCTTATTGGATGGAATACGCAAGATGCAAAATCGTAACTTTTCTTTAATTATAATCATCCGATATTCTTAATCTACTACCTGACTAATTTGATTTTCACGCCGCATTAGACCCATTAAAAGAAAAGATTTTCAGGCCGCATTAGACCCATTAAAAGAAAAGAGCTCCTTACTAATAACTTTTCCATTTTCCAAACAAGAATTCCTTATTGTGTTTAATGATGGAATCAATCCCACCACAACCTGATGGTAGGTGAGTAAGTTATATTTGTTTATCCAATTCCCTTCTTCTATAGTTTCGGACATATTTGCAGGATCTTTTGAGCTTAAAACTCAGAAAAAAGTAGATAATATTGTCTTTCTTAGATCTCAATGTTCCAAGCCCATAAATGTAACTTTAGTCAATGAAGCACCAAAATAAAATCACAAGATATTAACTCTAGAACTAGTATTTTAATGTTAATTCCCACAAGCCAAGCATATAGGAACAACAAAATATAACATGGCTTATCAAACTTCCTTCTGTTTTTTTTGACATTTACTTATTTATATTACATTATTATATGGGATGAAAAATCCAGACCTGCCAGGTGAATCAACGAAGATCTGACACGTGAAAATCATGGCAGAGTAGAAAAAGATACTTGGGGTATTGCGGTCGGTGGCTCCGGTTGAGGGATTCAAGATCATTGTCACCGGTACCTTGAGGCAACGGCGCCGTAGAGCACATTCTCACTAACGCTCTGCCATCAGCCATCATCGATCTTTGTGTTGAATTGGAGATGCCTTTTCAATAATCCTTTTAGCATTATCGAAAGGTTTTGTCACAAAAAGTGCTTCCTTGTTTTATATAGATAGCTTCTCAGAGAAGCTAAGCTAGTATCTCCAACCTCCATCCCTCAAGAAAAGAGCTCTCTCTATGTATGATCTGTGGAAGAAAGAACATTTGCGAATACACAAAGCTCAATAATCTATTTTATTTTAACTCCTGTCTTATTGTTCATTCATACCACTTTTATCTTAGTTTTTCATATTGATTATACTGATCACAATAGCAGATAAAATATTTCGGATCACTCACGATTTACTTGTTTTTAACCCTTGTTTTATCAAAATAACTGTTAAAGCAGATAAATTATTGTTTTGATAAATAATTATAAACTTATTTACCTCTTTAGAAGGGTTATTATATAATTATATTAGTATATATAATTTATTATTTATGTACAAATTAATGAATCAGATATCAATCTCACCCATTTTCTTCTAAATGGCAATGGCATTGACAGTGGTCTGCTTTGGCATTATTGCCATTGTTTTAGAGAATATTATATGGAGGAAATTGTTTACTAGCTGGACGGCTTCCTATTTACACATATTATTTCTTGATGTTACTTAGAAAAGCTTATCGCGCATATACATATGTCATCCCCGTTTAAGTTTATGTGAACAATGATAAAACCTAAGCATAACAATTTGAGTTTCAACTCCATTAACAAACAGCAAAAAGCTTCGTTATTATTTATTTGGGTTGAGTGTTGTTTCAAATGATTGAAAATATCATTTAGAGTTTTATATCTCAATTTTGAGGGAGTTTGGTGAAGATTCAAGTTAGTTTTGATTGAAATTATAAATTAAAACTCCGAGAAGAAGACATAAATAAATTATATATATTTTGTATGATGGGTGTACAAACGACATATAACATATATACAACTAACATAATTGTATATATGTCGTATATAGATTATAGCTTTTGACTGAATTTTTGTACAAAAAATCACATTTAAGTTGTATTTAAATTATAACTTTTGAACGGATTTATATATATTTCACAAAATAATTCAGTTACTTTCTATAAATAAAAAATTTTTTTAAAAAAAATAAACAATTTTAAATTTTCGTATATATACGAAAGAATCCCTTTCTTGAAAATATTCTTTTCAAAAGGACCAAAAAGCTTTTTCTTGTTATACTTTTCTTTTGGATACTTTCCGCAAAGCCCAAGAACATTGATTATGATCCCATCGAATACGGTATAGAGTATTGTTCCTCTATTAATTTAATTTGACCTCATTAGGCTTTCTTAATTTTATTTATGTGATGCTCATAATGGAGAGTGGGTCAAACAGAATGAATTGCAGACTTCTAGGCCGTCAAGCTATTGAAGAAGCGATGCACATAATATCTTCTTAGATAATCTCACATCGGATTAGAAGAGGAAAGTAAAAAGCTTGCTTTTAAGCTCAATAATGACGTAGCCTAAGGCATAAAGAATTTTTTTTTCTAGATACAAAAATCTAATTTACATGCTTTAATTGGAATTTATATTTTCAAAAAGTGACGAGAGTTTTCTTATAAAATATATACATCGGTCAAAATATATAAGTTACATACAATTTGTATACAATTGCATATAAATTTTTTATTGTAAACAATTCGGTTAAAATATGCAACTTACATACAACTTGAATATAAATGTTATATGTAAAAATAACATACACTCGACATACAAAATACATACAACTTAAAAAATACCAATATTTTTTTCTCTTTTAATTTCAATAAAATTACAACCAAAATCAACTCTAGTTTTTATCGAACTCCCTCAAAACTAGAATATAAACTTTAATGTATATTCCCAATTGTTTGCAATAAAATTCAATCCAAACAAATAATAATTTCACAAAATTTAATTTTCGAATTTAAAGCATCATAGCTTTTTAATGGAGCTTTTTAATAAATTTTATGTTTATTATAAAATTGTGCCCAATGTAGTTACATTTAGTTCGATATAAAAAAAATTATTCTGGTCAGAAATAAAAAATTGTATCTTTGTTGGGCTTTACTATTAGGGATTCGCGAAACCAAAACCACAATTAACCAGCATTATGTTGTTAATGGCAGCACACAAACATGAGCTTTTGATTGGGAAAAGGAAATAAAATGTTGAATGTTACACCCACTAACACTAATAATCCTCTCATTACAGTTCACCTGAACACATTCTTATTTTAGAAGAGAGGATGAGAAAAAATGGAGAAGCTCGGAGCCTAAAATGGGAAGAATAGAGCCTAATCTCCTAGTTTAACAATTGATAAATATAGTTATATTAACAGATAGGTTGAAAACAAATAACTAAAAGTCATACTAATATGATAGAGTTGAGTGAAAAATTAAACAATGTTAAAGTTATGTCAATCCGACAGAATTTTTAGGTTTACAATATGATAGCTAGGTTGAATATAATTATAAAATCCTACCGAGGCTTTTTACATCTATAAGGATATTGGAAATCCACCCACTTTTATGCTTGATAGGCAATAGCAACCAACTTCTTTAAAGGGCGAAGAAGTATAAATGGGGAAGCTTGGTGGTAGCAGAGAAGTCACGATGTCAATTAAGGGTATATTTGTCCATGTATTAAACTTAAAATGATATAACAATAACAACAATAATAGGTCCAGTGTAATCTCATAAGTGGGATCTGAGGAGAATAATATATATGCAGTCTTACTCCTACTTTGTAAAGGCAGAGAGTCTGCTTTCGATAAACTCTCAGCTTAGGAAAAACAAAGTCACAACATTATCGCAAAAAATATAATAATGAATAAACCACATAAAAAAATAAAAACATAAAGTAGTACCAACACCAACAAGATAACAAGAAAATTGAAGCAACAAAACAATTGGTAGTAATACAAATTTAAGTATAAGAAAGTATGAAAGTACTATAGATACTACAAGTAAGAAAAGAAAAAAACGCGCCACTACCTACTAGCCTTTTACCCAAGTTTTCGATCTTCACACTTTTCTATCCAGGTACATGTCCTCGGTAAGCTGCAGAAATGCCATGTCCTAATGTCACGACCCGAAAATCCCACACTTGGGACCGTGATGGCGCCTAACATTCCACTTGCTAGGCAAGCAAACGTTAGAATAGTTTATCCATATTTTTTAACAGTTCGGATTAAATAATAATAAGAAAGCCGAAATAATTGAAATAAATCTGAAGCAAAGTGCAAAAAATCATAACAACTGAAGTATCTAATATAGCCCCGAATCTGATGTCATAAGTGCACGAGCTACTAAAATACTACAGATAAAGGTCTCAATAAAAGTAAAGTTGTCTGAAATAAAAATACACAGCTAAGATAAAGTGGGAGGGGACTTCAGATCTGCGAACGTCGGGTAGTTGTACCTCAAGTCTCCACATTGATAGTTAACCCGAGCAATCTACTGATCGCCACTGGGACCGACTCCAAAATCTGCACAAGAAGTGCAGAGTGTAGTATGAGTACAACCGACCACATGTACTCTGTAAGTGCCGAGCCTAACCTCGACGAAGCAGTGACGATACTAAAGCGGGTCACTTACAATAACCTGTACGCAGTATAAAATAATGACAGAAAAAAATAATATGAAAACAAAATAAGGCAGTTAACTCATGAAATAACTCAATCCTCAAGCCTAAAGGAAACCAGTAAATGCCAGAATTACTAATCCTTAGCATCTCGTACGAAAGTACCAAAAACAACACAATACAAAATTACATAGGAAACACATAAATTGTTGCGGCTCGCAACCCGATCCCGCCGTACATCACTATCCTTCCTTATTCCACCATGTAAATATCAATAATAATAATAATAATAATAATAAATATATGTTGCGGCGTGCAACCCGATTCCACCATATAATCAGAGTCAATAACATAATTTATCCTTATTTCACCATATCAATCCACCTTTATTTCACCTGTTGCGACGCACAATCCGATCCCACCATGTCAATATAATTCTCCCTTATTTCACCTGTTGTGGCGCACAACCCGATCCCACCATATTAATATAAATAAGTCAATAAGTGAAATCAATTTAACAACTCGAATCATAAGAATCTCTGCGATTAACGAATATGAATGCTCCAAATTTAGAAGGAATCTCGTACCAAATCATGAAGAGCTACAATTAATACTGAATAACAAGGCAAGTCAAATATATGACAGTTAAAGGGTACAAGTAAGACAACTAAGGCAAATATCAATTAAGCATAGAAGCATGGAAGGAATTAACATTTATAATGCGAGAATAGTAAATGACATGTAGCAAGTTAAGTCATAGGAAACAATTAAGGCATGTAACAATCAAGACATGGAATGGTATAATTAATGAAATATGGGTAGACATGGAAACAAGTAATTGACTGCGTATATACACTCGTCACCTGGCATATACGCCGCTATACATGAAATTCACATAGCACGTAGCTCAAAGGTCCCTATTCCCTCAAATCAAGGTTAGACCCAATACTTACCTCACTCCGCAATCAATTCAAAGTTCATCCACGGCCTTGCCTTTCGAACAAGCCTATAAACCAACCAAATCTAACAAATTATTGACCAAACGATTCAAAATAAACTTTAGAAACTACTCACAAATGAAAGAGGTTCAATTTAGATCATTATTGAAAAAGTGTCAAAATTCGAGGTTCGGACCAAAATCCGATCACCCATTCACCCTCGAGCCCGGTTATGCAATTCAATTCGAAATCCGACCTCAATTCAAGGTCTAAATCCTAATTTTACAAAAATTCCTAATTCTACCCAAATCCCAAATTTCTACCATGGAAATCTTAAACTTAAGGTTGAAATCTTATGGAAGGTAATGGGTAATTGAAAGAAAGTAGATTAAAGTCACTTACCAATGAATTTAGGAAGAAAGCTCTTGGTAAAATCGCATCTAAGGTGTTTAGGGTTGAGAATTTGAAAGAATGAGCTAAAATTCCGTCTTTCTCAGCTTTTGACCAGGCGCAGATATCGCAATTCTGACCAGGGGTTTGCAGTTGTGAACATTGCAAATGAGAAAAAAATCTTCGCAAATGCAAAGGTTTCACACCTTTGTTGCCATCGGAACAATTTGTTCTCAATTGCGAACATGATACTATTGCAAATGCGACAGAAATATCGCAAATGCGAAAACCCAAGTCCCAGCCCATGCTCGCAAATGCAAAGTGTCCTTCGCAATTGCAACGCTCGCATTTGCGAAATCTGTAGTCCAGCACCAAATGAAACTTGTACCAGCTATGATTCAATGTCCAAAACCACATTGAAGCCTATCCAAAACTCACCCGAGCTCTTTAGGCTCCAAACCAAACATGCACACAAGTCCAAAAATATCATACAAACTCACTCGCGCGATCAAAATACCAAAATAACACCTAGAACTACGAATCGGACACCAAAACGGATGAAATTTTTAATGAAACTTAAGAACATGCAACTTTCAACTGGACATCCGAATCACGTCAAATCAACTCTGTTTGCACCAAATTTTGCAGAAAAGTCATAAATATTGTAATGAACTTATACCAAGTTCCGGAAACAGAATCCCGATCTAGTTGCAACAAAGTCAATCTTCAGTCAAACTTGGAATTTCTTTAAACCTTTAAACTTCTAATTTTCAACAAATTATGATAAATCAAGCTAGGGACTTCCGAATTCATTTCCGGGCATACGCCCAAGTCTCAAATCACGATACAGACCCACCGGGACCATCAAAATACGAATCCGGGTTCGTTTGTTCAAAATGTTGACCAAAGTCAAGTCAAATAAGTTTTAAAGTACGATTTCACATTTTAATCAAATTTTCACATAAAAACCTTTCGGAAAAAGATACAGACTGCTTATGCAAATCGAGGAAGGCTAAACGGAGCTATTTAGGTTTCGAAACACAAAATTGAGGGTTAAAACTATAAATGACCTATCGGGTCATCATACTTACCTTATCACCTCTACCAATACATTTTTGGCCTACCACTACCTCTTATCGGAGCCACCATGGCCAGCCCCTCGTAACATCTCATTGGGGCATCTAGTTATCTCCTCTTTACATGTCTGAACTATCTCAGTCTTGCTTTCTACAACTTTTCCACCACGGGAGCCACTCTAACTATGTCCCGAATATCTTCGTTCCTAATCTTATCTCTCTTAGTATATCAACACATCATTCTCAGCATTCTCATTTCTGCTACTTCCAACTTTTAGACATGAGAGCTCTTGACTGGGCAACACTCCGCCCCATACAACATAGTAGGTCTAACAACCACTCTATAGAATATACCTTTAAGTCTAGGTGGCATATTCTTATCACACAAGACAGTGTATGCGAGTCTTCATTTCATCCACCTCGCCCCAATACGATGGGTGACATCATTGTCAATCTCCCTATTACCATGGATTATAGACCCGGATACTTGAAACTTCCTTTCTTCCAAATGACTTGTGTATCAAGCCTTTCTTCTACGTCCGCTTCATGAGCCACATTACTGAACTTGCACTAGATATTTTATCTTAGTCTTACTTAACCTGAAACCTTAGACTCCAGGCTCTGTCTCCAAACCTCCAGCCTAGTGTTAATTCCTCTTGCCGACTCGTCAATTAGCACTACGTCATCTACAAATAACATGAACCAAGGCACCTCCCCTTGGATATGTCGCATTAATACATCCATCACCAAGGCATTAAGAATGAGCTAAGGGCTAATCCCTGATGCAACCTTATCAAGGTTGGAAAAACTCGAGTTTCCACCCACTGTCCTCACTCAGGTCTTGACTCCATCGTATGTGTCTTTAATCACCCGAATGTATACTTCTAGCTTTCATACATCTCCAAATAACTTCTCTTAGAACTTCGTCATATGTTTTTTCAAGGTCGATAAACATTATATGTAAGCCCATCTTCCTCTCCCTAGATTGCTCTACCTTTCTCATAAGGTGAATGACTTATGTAATTAATCGGCTCGACGTGAATTTGAGTCGGTTCTCAAAAATAGTTGCACACCTCCTCAGTCTTATCTCCACCACCCTCTCCCAAACTTTTATAGTGCATCTTAGCAGCTTGATACCCCTATAACTATTGCAACTTTGAATATTGCTTTGTTCTTGTACAACGGGACCATCGTGCTCCATCTCTAATCTTCAGGCATTCTCAGTGTCCTGAAAATAACATTAAACAACCTAGTTAGCCACCCTAAACATGTCATGCCCGTACTCCTCTAAAATTCCACTGGAATCTCATCCGACCAGGTCGCTCTTCTCCTGCCCATCTTACGCATAAACCTTTCAACTTTATCAACCTTTATATGCCTATAATACCCACCGGTGACTCTTGGAGTGTTCCAAGTCACCTAGCACAATATTCTTATCCCCATCTACATTCATAGAAGTATGTTTGTCATATATGTCTAATGTGTGCCTCTTCCACCAATGCTTCGCCTTCCTCGTCTTTGACGCACTTCACTTGTTCCAAGTCACGGGCCCGCCTGTCCTTCGCCTTGGCTAGCATGTACAACTTGCTATCCACACCTCTACCCTCAAGTTCTATATACAAGCTTCTAAAATCTGCCGTTTTAGCCATTATAATTGTTAGCTTTGCCTCCCTCTTTGATGTCTTATACACCTCCATATTCGTCCTCTTATCCTCCCCGTATTTTCTCTCCACTAACTTCGTATAGTCATTCTTTTTGGCTTTCACTTTCTCTTGGACTCACCATTCCACCAGCAAGTCCTCAATGTCCGCTAGAGTTGCCCCTCAAAACCTCCGGCACCTCTCTAGCTTCTTTCTTAATACAACTAGTTGTCCTAACTCACATGCTGTCAGCGTCACCATAAGTTACCTTATTGATGGTAGGCTAGAAACCTATATTTTAGTCATAGTTTGCTCTCTAATTACTATATTTTACTTGTGTTTGAGCTTAAATGATCGTGAATTGCACTTATAGTGTGTTTTATACCTTGCAGGAAGTAATTCCGAGTTAAAAAGATAATAGAGAGCTAAATCGAATAAGTTGGAGCTTTGAAGTCTGAATAAAAGCCCAAGGAAGTAAATCGGAATCGCGTTTGGGGGTCGAGGACCGAGTCTAGATATCAAAAATTGAAGAAACAAGATTAATCTGTAAAAAATACACAGCCACGCTGCATGGGGCGCCGCTAGGCATGGCGCGGCTATGCAAACTTGCCAAGTCTATCAGGAACAAGCCTCTGAAGATGTTCACTGACACGCCACATGGGGCAGCACGTCTTGTGTCGTGCCTGTACAAAAATTATAGAGTGTTTTTCCTGTTTCGGCTTGGAAATGGAAGTTTCATCCGTGCGCTCCTACTTGGTATAAATACATCAAAAACACATTTTTGAAGGGACTTTTAACTTGGGAAGCTTTTGGAGAGCATTGGAGGCTACAAGATTTCATTATCTTTCCATCAATTGAATAAGGGAGTTTAGATGTAACATTAGATTGATGTTTTCTTACTCTTTAATTCTAATTGTGATGACTCTCTCTATGATGATGGAGTAGTTTCCCGTAGGGTTTGACGGATATGGTATTTTGATTAATATTTGTGGATTTTAACTCTAGTTCTTTGCTAGAATTCGTTTATGGATCTTTGAATTGGTTGCAACTTTGTTCACTCGTTTATTTAATCGAAAGAGGAATATTTTGGTGATTATCTTTGCATTATTTTGTTTGGTTTAATTCAGTGATTCTATTTAGTAATCGAAAGAGCTTGTTGAATTATTGATTAAACCAAATTAGGAAAATATTTGAGAGACGTTTTTCTGAAGACTACCATTAATGCATGCTTGTATATTTTCACAATGCTTATATTAGTTCACTTCGTAGAGTTAAGATTTAATCGAGAGAGGAGTTTTGGCTACACGTTTGAACTATCATCGAGTGAATTCGTGAGAATTATTAGAACATTAGAGGGAATTGAACTAGAGTTGGATCCCAAATAGCTATCTTACACATATTTTGTCACAACCCTTATTTCTCCCATTGATTATTCTGGAGTTGCTCAACTCTTGTGTTTGTGTGATCTACTGTTACTTGTTTTAGTTTTCTTAGTTAATTTTAGTTATTAATCATCCCAACCAAAGTGTTAATCATCTCGAATAGCGTTAAGTTAAAAATTACTTGGACATTGTTTAAATCCAATCCCTATGGAGATAATAATTAAACTATACTATCTTTGGCTAGTAAGCATCAATTTAGTATTGTGTTTTGTGCTTGTCAAATTTAGGCGACGTTGCCGGGTATTGGCAATCAATAGTTTTCAAAATAGTTTTTGGTGCTAATTCAGGAACCAATTTTATTTTATTCGTCAAAGTTTTTCTCTTCTTCAAAAGTTCTTTGGTGTATAACTTGATCTTCTTCAAAAGTAATGATTCCATACTATCCAGAGGTGGAAAAGCGTCAGCGACAGTTGGGGAAAGAGAAAGAACTCACCGAGAAATTCTTGGGGCAATCTTCAACCCAAGAGAATATGGCCAAAAATGGTGTGGAGGTAGTTGATTTGGTGGCACGGGAAGCAGCCTAATAGGAAGTAGCCAAACGGGTAGCTGCTGAAGCAGCTCTCAGAGCTGATGAAATGGTAGACAGGAACGGAGGATAAAGATTCAACCAGAACCGACCTTTGGTTGAAGACGAATTTGAAAATAATATGCTCAGGCTTGGACGATCACTGGGAGACTACGCCAGGCCAGTCTACAACCAAGGAGTATCTAGTGTGCAACCTCCTCTGATCGCAACCAACAAAATTTGAGATCAAGCAAGGCTACTTCAGACCATTCAGAACAATTGTGTCTTTTAAGGCAAACCGAATGACTATCCAAATACTTATTTGATGGATTTTGATGACATTATGAATACCTTCCAGCACAACGGGGTATCAAAAGATGTTATCTACTTAAGGACATTTCCTTTTTCACTGAGGGAAGATGCTAAGCACTAGTTATGGAGTTTGCAGACTATGTCAATTTAAACTTGGGAAGACATGACAGACAAGTTCCTTGAAAAAAATATTTCAGCTGCAAAAACAGGGAAAATTCGAAGAGAGATCCACAACTTTGAGTAGAAAGATATAGAAATGGTGTTTGGAGAATGGGAAAGATTTATGGATATATTGAGAAGATGTTAACATCATGGAGTAGACTTGTGGATGCAACTCCAAGATTTCTAGGATGGGCCGACACCCTCTGGCAAGAGAAAGCTAAACAACGCAGTTGGAGGTCGTCTTATGAAGAAAACTCCTGAGGAGATTGTTGCAATTCTAAATGAATTATCTGAAGATGCAAATCAATGGCCTGCAGTTGATAATGAGAGAAGGAAAAAGGTTGGGGCACATCAAGTGGATTCTATCACATCAGTGCAAGCCCAGCTAGACACAATGGCCAAAGAGATAAGAAGGTTAACCTTAGCCAAGGTCCAGAGCCAGTCATCCTCGGTTTGTGATTTCTGCGGAATGGGCCATCCAATGCATAACTGTCCAGCCTTGACTAAAGATAAAGTGATAAATGTTGTGGGGAGCTTTGACAGAGGGCAATAATTTTAACTCCATGGAGCAGAGGCACCCAGGTTTTTCTTGGAGTTCACCAGGTGGTAGTGCAAATGCATGGCAACATAATAACTCCAGATCCCAAGGACAGGGAGCTCCATGTCTTCTCAATCCGCAGAGGTAGCAATATCAGCCTCCATAATCTAATCAGTCTAGCATGGAAGATCTAACGAAGACCTTTATTATTAAGATAGATAATAGGCCTGAAACTCATAGCACAACTATCCGAGAACAAGGCACAACTATCCGAGAATAGGTCACATCCATTCGAAACATGGAATGACAGGTGGGGCAACTTGCAAATATATTGTCTAAGGGGGTTCTAGGAACACTCTATGTTGATATTGAAAGAAATCCAAAGAGACAATAAATGCGGTGTCTTTGAGGAATGGGCACGTATTAAAGGACCCCATGGCAAAATAAAAGGATGAGTTGATTGAAGGACAAGTAGAAATTGTGGAGGAGCAGAAAAATAGCAACATTCAAGAAGGTGAAGTGATGGTAGATGATGGTCTGAAGAAGAAGGGGAAGACTAGAGCTCAGAAGAAGAAGAAAGATGGGAATTCAATGAATGAGGAGACTGGGGAAAGCAAATACATGACCTTTCCCTCAGAAGCAGAGAAGAGAGAAGCTCGACAAACAATTTGGGCGGTTCCTAGATGTGCTCAAGCAGGTGCATGTGAATATACCTTTCATAGAGGTGCTTTCACATATGCCAGTCTATGCTAAGTTTCTGAGGAGATATTGTCCAACAAGCGAAAAGTGGAAGAGTCATCGGTTGTCAAGCTCACAGAGCATTGTAGTGTCATTCTGCAAAATAAACTCCCTCAAAAGTGCGGAGATCCAGGGAGTTTTACTATACCTTGCTCTTTAGCAAGTACTAAGTTTGAAAAATCATTGTGTGATTCGGGTTTTCTATTAATCTTATGCCTTTGTCTATTTTCAGAAAATTGGAGGGAGAGATTGGAGAAATAAGATCGATACCTGTGTCTTTGCAGCTAGCGGATCAGGCCACAATCATACCTGAAAAAATAGTGAAAGATGTGCTAGTTCAGGTGGATAAATTTGTGTTCATTGTTGTGAACATGGAAGAGAACAGGGAGATCTCTATGATTTTAGGGAGACCCTTCTTGGCTATTGGCAGAAGAGCTATACTGGACATTCAGGAATCGCGGCTCTGCTCATAGTGGGAGAAGAAAAGTTGCTTTTCTCTTCCCTTATCTACAGATTTTAGACTTGGGTTGCCCAAAATTGAAGAAAATGGCCTTTTGTTTCCAATTTGATTTGTTATATTTCCCAAAATTGGACGGTTTCCGCAGCGCCTCTTGATAGCATTATGTTCATTCATCCTGAAATCACTAATCCAACATGAACACTACCAACATCAAAAATAAAAAAGCAATCTTTAGCCCTAAAAACACATAAAATCGAATAATCCAATTCTCAAATCTACTACAGTTCATGGAAACTCCTAGCTTTTTATACCTAGCAAATACTAGTAATAACTAACTATAATACCAGACAAAGAATTGAAGTCAATAATTAGATAAATGAATTGATAAGCTTAAAGGCTCACAAGTAAGGGTACAAAGCACCTTTTTACACATTTACTCAAATAGTAACAGAAGTAGCTAGTGTACAGATAAAACATTAAAACCCTAGTAAAATTATGGGCAAATAAGAANAATTGCAACAATCTCCTCAGGAGTTTTCTTCATAAGACGACCTCCAACTGCGTTGTTTAGCTTTCTCTTGCCAGAGGGTGTCGGCCCATCCTAGAAATCTTGGAGTTGCATCCACAAGTCTACTCCATGATGTTAACATCTTCTCAATCCGCAGAGGTAGCAATATCAGCCTCCATAATCTAATCAGTCTAGCATGGAAGATCTAACGAAGACCTTTATTATTAAGATAGATAATAGGCCTGAAACTCATAGCACAACTATCCGAGAACAAGGCACAACTATCCGAGAATAGGTCACATCCATTCGAAACATGGAATGACAGGTGGGGCAACTTGCAAATATATTGTCTAAGGGGGTTCTAGGAACACTCTATGTTGATATTGAAAGAAATCCAAAGAGACAATAAATGCGGTGTCTTTGAGGAATGGGCACGTATTAAAGGACCCCATGGCAAAATAAAAGGATGAGTTGATTGAAGGACAAGTAGAAATTGTGGAGGAGCAGAAAAATAGCAACATTCAAGAAGGTGAAGTGATGGTAGATGATGGTCTGAAGAAGAAGGGGAAGACTAGAGCTCAGAAGAAGAAGAAAGATGGGAATGCAATAAATGAAGAGATTGAAGAGAGTAAATATATGCCTGCTTTACCTTTCCCTCAAAAGCAGAGAAGAGAAGTTGGACAAACAATTTGGGCAGATCCTAGATGTGCTCAAGCTGGTGCATATTAATCTACCATTCACAAAAGTGCTCTCTCAGATGACAGCTTATGCAAAATTCTTAAAGGAGATAGAGTCCATCAAGCGAAAAGTGAAAGAGACATCGGTCATCAAGCTAACAGAGCATTGTAGTGCCATTTTGCAAAATAAGTTCCCTCAAAAGTGTGGAGATCCAGGAAGTTTTACTATACCTTGCTCTTTAGGAAGTACTAAGTTTGAAAAATCTTTGTGCGATTCGGTTGCTTCTATCAATCTTATGCCTTTGTCTTTTTTCACGAAATTGGAGGGAGAGATTGGAGAAATCAGATCAATACTTGTGTCTTTGCATCTGGAGGATCAGATCACTCATACCTGAAGTTATAGTGGAAGATGCGCTAGTTCGGCTGGATAAATTTGTATTCCCTGTAGACTTCATTATGGTGATAGTGGAAGAGAATAGGGAGGTCCCTCTGATTTTAGGGAGACCCTTCCTGGCTACTGGCAGAGCTATTCTGGACATTCAGGAAAGGCAGCTCATTCTCAGAGTGGGAAAAGAAAGGTGGTCTTCAAGATGGAAGGAGCAATGGGGGCCCTAAAAGAGCAAGAAGGAGAGAGTAAGCATGATAAGTGAAGGGTGTACCCAAAAAAAGGCAGAGAAAAGACTTTTGGGACGGATGTGTGCACTGGGTCGGGCGTGCAAAGGAGATCCCGACTTCGATTCAGACCCCGACTAGATGATTCAGGGGAGTTCCCTTTACCTCTTGCTTTTATTTATGTGTCATGGGAAGATGCCACAATTTAAAGTGTGGGGTGGGAATGTAAAAATGTACATGTGTGTTTGTTTTCTTTTGTTTTGTTTGAATTTTTTTTTTTTTTACTTTTCCCGACTATGGATTTCCTCGATTGTCTTCTTGAGGGATCAAAGTCGAAGAAATTTTTTTTTTTTTTTGCTTAGGTAGTGTAACAATTCCCTCTTGATTTTTTCTTTGTGCCGCAGTTCTTTTCCAAAGGTTTTGCTTGAACTAGGTGTAGTTAGTTTTTCTTTTGTTAGGAATAGGGAGGTCTTGTGTTGTGGTGTTAAATGAATATAAATGTTCTTAACTTTGTTGTGCCTTGAAAGTAGTGAGTACCTTAGTCGGGATGCCTAGGCTCAGTTCTTGACTCTTGGATAAGTGCCTGAAATTGTTTGATTTTGATATCTCTTAACTGCTTTGACTAGAGAGTCGTGATAGATCCGATCCTAAGTAAGTTGTGTGCCATAGTGTGAGTAGGATTTTGTTGATATTCTGTGCATATTAGTTGATGTCTGGAACTTGCCTTGTGTGTTTGCAAAGCGAAATAAAAGTCTTGTTCAGTCTAAGAAATGATATAAGCATTTCTTTGTTGATCCAGTTATATGTATGTGACCCACCTGATTGTTGTGTATCCTAGTTAGCCCCTTTGAGCATGTAGTCCTAGTTCTTTGGCAACCAAACTACAAGTCTGATCCATTTTGTTTGAATTGACTATCTGTTTGAACCTCTTACCTCTCTTGATCACTTGAATTTGTTATGAGTTTGTTAAAAACTAAGTTGAGGTATGATCGGATTTTTGAGTGGAACTATTAAAAAAGGAAAAATGTGCATTGGTTGAAAAATTATGAGAGCCACTTGCAGGGAATCAAAAGAAAAAAAAAATGAGTTTTCTTGAAAAAAAAAATCAAGACTTAGAAAAGAAAAAAAGAGTTGTGTATGTATTAGAAAAGAAATTTTTTTATTCCTTGCTAGTGGTAGTTCTCATCTTCGTTATGCTTAAAGATATTGAGAGCTTGATGCTATTATGCGTGAAGGTTGGGGTTTGGTTCAACACAAGTATGGGGTGTTAATTTGTTAATGTATGTATTAAAGTGCTTAGGGAGGTATAGTCACTGTATCCAAATGTATCTGACCCGTCCCGCAACCTACATTACAACCATAATTAAGTCTTACTTGATCTTTGACTGATTGAGCTCAATTAGTAGAGTGTTACACTATGTGCAGGCATATAATGTGTCTTCTGTGGAACATGAACTTTAATTCTGAGAGTGAGCGAATTCTTTCTATCTTGAGTTCCTATCTGTTCTTGAATTTTATTGTGTGTGGAACTACTCTTTATCTTTGGTGTGAGGACACATGATTTTTGAAGGAAAGGCAATGTATTTGGCCTCTGAGTTAGAGTAAGTGAGTAGGTTTTTGAAATACGTGGCACGTGTGAGTCGAGTCTTGAGGCTAGGATGTTATGATAGGGTGCTTAGTCTGCTTTAAATATTCATGGCATGATGCATTAGGGAAGTTACAAACACACACACACACACACACACACAAAGAACCAAAGTTACACCTTGAGTTCTTGCTTAAAATTTTTTTAAAAATAAGGCAGGACGAACGTGGGATAATGGTAGCGAATTCAAATCAATGCTCAATTTACATTCTATTATCGCTCTTTTCCTATACTTCTCTCTCTCTGTAACCTAGCCCGTCGTTCCCGTCTTCGTAGTCCCTGTTGTTCGTCGATTCTAGTCAGGTAAGTCGCTTCTCTCTTCTCTTTTCTCTCTCTCCTCTCTCTCCTTTCTTCTCTTTCTTCTTTTCCCTTCCTTTTTGTTCTTCTTCACAGCGTCACCACTGACACCCTTTTTTCTCTCTCCACATCTCTCTCTCATTATTTCTGTATCTATCCCCTTTCCCCCCTCCTTCTCCCTAGATCAGTGTGGGTGGGTGTCTGAGTCCATTGCACCAGGATTTTTCCGGCGGAATCCAAAAGTGCCGGCACAGGCGTAACTACCAACTAGGGTTTTTGGCGAGTCCATTGCAGCATAACCCCAAGCTTATACAACCAGTTTTCCGTTGAGCCTGTTGCAACGAAGCCCCATGTCTCAATTACATTCCAGGTTCTATCTTTCTTGAATTGTTATCTTTCTTGCCTTTACCATTGATCTCGATATTTTGTCTTACTTGTCTTGCTTTAACTATAGAAACGTCACTTGTTTTACTGCCATTTTTTGTAGACCCTATTTAGCTATTAGTTAGGACTTGCCTGCCATAATTGTTTCCTTAAGCATATTATTTACAATATGTCTCTTGTATTGCTTTAATTGTAGAAACCATTTTTCGTAGACCCCTTATTTAGTTATTAGTTGGGACTCGCCTGTCTCAATTACTTGTATTTTTCTTTAATTTTCTTTTTTTTCCTAAGCTATATTATAGTAGTTTAGTTATTTTTTTGTCAATATTAGTTGGAGGTTATATTTCGATTATTCATTTTATTTTCGTCGTTTTTTTTCGGGGTAGTGTTTGCGTAGTGTCTCCTAGATTATAATGGCTTTGGTGAAGGATGGTAGGGTAAGATCCTGTCCTCGGGGTGTCCTGGAGGGGGGGGGAGGGGGTGTGTAGGTAATGAGGGTAAGAGGGCTAAGGGAGCCTCCAGGCTGAGAGCGGGGTCTTGTAACATAGGAACTTTGACTGAAAAGTCTATAGAGTTAGCAAGGATTCTCGATAAAAGAGAGATTAATATAGCTTGTATACATAAGACTAGATAGGTAAGAGATAAGGCGCGAGATGTGGGTAAGTTCAAACTATGTTATCTTGGGAGGGTGGGGGCAGGAACAGGGTAGGTGTCTTGGTTGATGAGGACCTCCATGATCTAGTGGTGGAGGTTAGGAGGGTGAACGACAGGCTGATGACTATTAAGCTAGTTGTTGGAGGATTTATTTTGAATATAATCAGTGTGTACGCATGAAGACGTCCACAACACACCTCTATAGGATATATGATACGGTCGTATGCAATAATAATTACCCAATTATGAGTTGGGGTCAAATCCACTAGGAGTTATGAGAGGTGTTAGGAGTATATATTTGAAGCAAGCAAATAGGTTATCTAAGATTGCACCTTCACAATAAGGTTTTGTTTTCTTTTTCTACTATTACTTTAATGAGTGCAAGCTAAAGAAAATAGATTATAGATAACGTTTTCGATGTTTTTCCAATTGGATTAAAGGCCTAGGGCTGTGACCATAACCTAGGTGTTTTCCCGATAAAGATGTTTATACTTGTTTTGTTGATTGAGGTCTATTATAGCTCTCGACTCCACGTTACCTACTCAATACCTCTCTGTCAGAGATTGATTTTGCCCAATTTGGCTTTCTCAAGTCCAAATGGGTATCAACCAAAATAGTTCATAAGAGCTAAAGTCGGGTTCTTACTATTGTTTGAATCATTTAATTAGGTTAATCAATCTCTCAATTAACCCAATTCCTTGTTAGCTAAGTTATCCTAGACTAGGTCCCTCTTACTCAAGTAGAGACTAAGTCAAATAGGCATGAATCAATGTTTGCAATCATTAATCCTAAAATTGAAGTATGAACTAAGCTAAATAATCAACACCCAATCATATACAAACATAAAATTAATCACCCATAAGGTTTACACAATAGGGTTGGATCACAACCCTAGTAAAAATCTAGCTACTCATAATGGGATTTGAAGAAAATAAAGATAAAGCTAATTAAACTGATAATGAAAGATTAAAATGATGAAATCTAATGTTAAATTACTTAAATAAGCTAAAAATTCTTAAAATAGCAAAGAGAAACGGCAACAATAAGTTCGTATGTTCAAACTTGACCTAATTTTGTGAAACTCGTCTATTTATACAGGGCCAAAAATCGTGGATGAAAATGCCCCTCGGGAGGTTCTGCGGCCGCACAATTCCATGTGCAGTCTGCAGATTTCTTTAGTTGGCAGGAAGGTGAGTTCAACGGCCGCACATTTTGGACTGCGGCTGCGAGGCAATCTTCTACAATCGCACAATTCTTGTGCGCTCCGCACTTCACAAAGGTTACTCTCATATCTTTGAATCTTAAGCTCATTTCTATGGCCGCATAATTCATGTGTGGTCAGCACATTACTGAAAGTTTTGTTAGATTTTTCTTCTTGGTTTGCAGTCGCAGATGGAATTCTGCAGTCCGCAATTTCTTCTGCGGCCGCAGAATTTCTTCTACGAACCGCACATTTGTGCTTCTGTGCCCTTTATTGCCTTGTGCTTCGGAACACTCCTTTTTGAGTCAGATTTCATCTAGGGAGACCAAACTTCCAGCATTCCTGCAATTTGCACAATTTCATTAGTTTTGGGAACACAATTTAATACTTTCAGACTAAAGCAAAAGCTAAAAGGTGCTAATAAGCAATCAAAATCCCCACTTATCAGCTTCCCCAAACTTAAGTCTTTGCTTATCCTCAAGCAAATAAATTAGTTCCCACCTCCAAAACTTAACGGTCATTTTAGTGAGTCAAGTGTGAGCCATCCACACATCAGTTGGGACCAACAATTACCCACACTACTCATATATTATCAACAAGGCAACAAGTTAAACATTCATGCACATATAGTTCTAATGTGACATTTGAGCTTCAAGAATTGACTTTACTCATCAAGGACTCTCGCTCTAGCATGTAAGTTATGGTGGACTCCAAACTCTTCCTCCTCTACTTTCCATTTGCCTACCTCACTTAAAAATTTAGCACTCAATCCAAAGATTTATGAAAGGTTCACTCATCTCTCTCAAGAGAATGTCACAAATACGGCTTCAAGTACCATAGGCTTGCCCCTCATGTAGATCTCTACTAATGTAAGCTCACTCGATTTGAAATCAAACAGGACTTATTTTGGGATGTAATAAAGGCTATGGGTAAGTGGTTACACTTTTCCTTAAGCACTCCATCTTTCATTTCTTAGCTCACACTTTGCCAATTCATAGAGGCATTTTTTTTTCATTGGGGACTAGAAAGACATAGCATCACTCTTTCTTGATCATTTCATTCTTTTTCTCCATTTTGATTTCTCCATGTTTGGGATCATTACCTCTTTTTGAATCCCTTCAACCCTTCAACTTATTCACTTTTGGCATATTTTTTTAGTTCTTTTCTTTTCTTGCCTATTCTTCTCATAGAAATTATTTCTTTTCTCTTTTTGTGTGTTGATACCTTTATTTATTCATTACTACTACTATTGTTACCTAAACACAAAAAACTAACTCATTCCCTTAAGAAGTTGTCACGCCATCCATCGTTGGGACGAGTTACCCGGTTCACACAACAACGGCCCTTGGAAAGAACCGTGGCATTAAGAAACCCAAAGGCTTATTATCTATTAAAACATAAAAAGTAGCTACTAAATCAAACAAAGAAGCTACTAAATCAAATAAAGAACTAATAAAAAACAAAAATAAAGAAGCTAATAAGTAAAAACTACTGAAGATAGAATGAATATACATAATGAGAGAAGAGAGAGAATATATATACATATTAAGAAAAGAGTGAATAATATCAAATTATTACAGGGCAAGTGTCTCAGAATGTATCAAATATAATAAATAAACTCCATCTTCCCCCCCCCCCCCCCC
>MCJB01051135.1:53227-63825 GCA_002018475.1 Nicotiana obtusifolia | reverse complement strand
GGGGGGGGGGGGGGAGGGGAGCACAGACTCCCGTCGCCCGTACCCTAGAGCAGCGGGTTCAAGCTGACTCGATCCCAGAAGTCATACTAGCACAGCCGGTAGCCCCAGTTCAGCCCGAGGTTAGGGTAGCAGTTTTTTAGAAGGAGTAGCTTAGGCTCGAGAGGTACAAGAAGTACCACCCTCCTACTTTCAGTGGCTTGGCGTCAGAGGATGCCCAGGGTTTTCTTGAGGAGTGCCATCGTATCCTCCGTACTATGGGTATTGTTGAGTCTAGTGAGGTTGCTTTCACTGCGTTCTAGCTTAGGGGAGCGGCTTATCAGTGGTGGCGAGCATATGAGTTGGGTAGTCTAGTTGAGGCAGCTTCACTCACTTGGTCTCAGTTCTCAAATATGTTCTTGAGGGAGTATGTTTCCCAGAGTCTCAGAGATGCATGGCACGCAGACTTTAAGCAGTTGTGCCAGGGTTCTATGACCATGTTGGAGTATGCGGTCTGGTTTAGTGATTTGGCTAGGCATGCACCAGCCTTGGTTCTACTGTTAGAGAGCGGGTCCGTTGGATTTATCGAGGGGCTCAACCCTAGAATCAGATTCAACATGGCCCGAGAGCTGGAGATGGACATCGTATACCAGTAGGTAATGGGGATTGCTAGGAGATTGGAGGGTATGTTGACTCGGGAGAGAGAGCAGAGGGATGCCAAGAGGTCTCGAGATTCTAGCACATACAGTGGTACCCGTGCCCCAGTCGCAGCTCGTCATGGTATTCTGGCCACTCCTAGGCCTCAGGCTCCCTATTATGCACCGTCATTATCTAGTGCACCTCCTGCACGGGGTGCTTTCACCGGTCAGTCTAGCTAATTAGGCCCGAGCCAGCCATATCAGCCACGTCCCCCGAGAGCTTGTTTTGAGTGTGGTGACACTCGTCATGTGGTGAGGGATTGCTCCAGACTCAGGAGGGGTGCACCTCCATAGACTACTCAGGTTCCGCATATTCCACCGGGCCCTCAGGCTTCTTAGTCCATGGTCGCTGCACCAGTTGCCACCCCACCTGCATAGCCAGCTAGAGCTAGAGGTCGAGTAGGCAGAGGTCGCCCTAGGAGGGGAGGCCAGGCCAGATACTATGCTCTTCCTTCTAAGATGGAGGCAGTTGCATCCGACTCTGTCATCACAGATATTGTTCCGGTCTGTCATAGAGATGCATCAATCTTATTTGATCTAGGCTCCACTTATTCATATGTGTTATCTTATTTTGCTCCGTATTTGGGCGTATCCTATAATTCTTTGAGTTCTCCTGTCTATGTGTCTACACCTGTGGGAGATTCTATTGTTGTTGACCGTGTGTACAGGTCGTGTTTAGTTGTTCTCGGTGGTTTTGAGACCAGAGCCGATTGATTGTTGCTTCAGTATGGTAGACTTTGATATTATTTTGGGCATGGACTGGTTGTCGCCCTATCATGCTATCCTTGATTGTCACGCCAAGACGGTGACGTTGGCTATGCGAGGTCTACCGCATTTAGACTAGAGAGGTACTTTAGATTATGTTCCTAGCAGGGTTATTTCATTTCTAAAGGCTTAGCGGATGGTTGAGAAGGGGGTGCTGCGTATTTGTCATATGTGAGAGATGTCAGTGTTGATACATATACTGTCGAGTCTGTTCCTGTAGTGTGGGATTATCTAGATGTATTCCCGGCGGATCTCCCATGCATACCACCCGACAGAGATATCGACTTTGGTATTGATTTGTTACCGGGCACTCAGCCCATTTCTATTCCACCCTATCGTATGGCCCCAACAGAGTTGAAAGAGTTAAAGGAACAGTTGTAGGAGTTGCTTGATAAAGGCTTCATTCGGCCCAATATGTCGCCTTGGGGTGCTCCAGTCTTATTTGTAAAAAAGAAGGATGGTGCTATGCAGATACGTATTGTGTTATATGCAAAATTTTCAAAGTGTGAATTCTGGCTAGATTCGATGGCATTTTTGGGTCATATAGAATCGAGTGAGGGGATCAAGGTATATCCAAAGAAGATTGAAGCAGTACAGAATTGGCCTAGACCATCTTCAACTATGGAGATCCAGAGTTTTCTGCGTTTGACGGGGTATTACCATCGATTTGTAGAGGGTTTCTCGTCTATTGCAGCACTTATGACCAGATTGACTAAGAAGGTGCTCCATTCCGGTGGACCGAGGAGTGTGAGGAGAGATTTTAAAAGCTCAAGACTGCTTTGACTACAACCCCAGTGTTGGCATTGCCTACAGGTTCGGGGTCTTATACTGTGTATTATGATGCGTCGCACATTGGTCTCGGCGAGGTATTGATGCAGGACGGTCGGGTGATTGCCTACGCATCTAGATAGGTGAAGGTGCATGAGAAGAACTATCCTGTCCACGACCTCGAGTTAGCAGCTATTGTTCATGCCTTGATGATCTGGCGACATTATTTGTACGATGTCGCTTGTGAGGTCTACACCAACCACCGGAGTCTACAACATCTGTTCAAACAGAAGGATCTTAACTTGCGGCAGCGGAGGTGGTTAGAGTTGCTTAAGGACTATGATATCACCATTCTATATCATTCGGGGAAGACCATTGTGGTGGCCGATGCCTTGAGTCGCAAGGCAGAGAGTTTAGGCAGCTTAGCATATCCACTGGTAGTAGAGAGGCCATTAGCCTTGGATGTTCGGGCGTTGGCCAACCAGTTTGTTAGATTGGATGTTTTTGAGCCGAGATGAGTTTTGGGTTGTGTGGTTTCTCGGTCTTCTTTTTATGATCGTATCAGAGAGCGTCAGTATGACGACTCCAATTTGCTTGTCCTCAAGGACACGGTTCAGCACGGCGATGCCAACGAGGTCACTATTGGAGATGACGGTGTATTACGGATGCAGGGCAGGCTCTGTGTGCCTAATGTAGATGGCTTGCGTGAGTTGATTCTCCAAGTGGCTCATAGTTCGCGGTACTCCATTCATTCAGGTGCTGCGAAGATTTATCAAGACCTGAGGCAGCATTATTGGTGGAGGAGAGTGAAGAAGGACATAGTGGAGTATGTAGCTCGGTGCCTCAATTGTCAGCAAGTGAAGTATGAGCATCAGCGGCGAGGTGGATTAATTTAGAAGCTAGAGATCTTAGAGTGGAAATGGGAGTGGATCACTATGGATTTTGTTGTTGGACTCCCACAAACTCAGAGGATGTTCGATGAGTTTGGGTGATGGTGGATAGATTGACCAAGTCAGCTCATTTCATTCTAGTGGTGACTACTTACTCTTCAGAGCAGCTGGCTCAGGTTTACATTCGCGAGATTGTCAGGCTTCATGGCATGCTGGTATTTATCATCTCTGATTGGGGTACGTAATTTACATCGTAGTTCTGGAGAGCTGTACTGGAGAGATGTACAACATGAGTTAGGTACTCGAGTGGAGTTGAGTACAACATTTCACCCTCAGACGGATGGACAGTCCAAGTGCACTATTTAGATACCGGAGGATATTCTTCGTGCGTGTGTGATGGAGTTTGGGGGTTCTTGGGATTCATTCTTGCCGCTTGCGAAGTTTGCCTACAAAAATAGTTATTAGTCGAGCATTCAGATGGCCCCGTATGAGGCTTTGTATGGTAGGTGGTGCTGGTCTCCGATGGGTTGGTTTCAGCCGGGTGCGGCTAGGCTATTGGGTACAGACTTGGTTCAGGATGCTTTGGAAAATGTTAAATTAATTCAGGATCGACTTCGTACAGCCCAATCCAGACAAAAGCGTTATGCAAATCGGAAGGTTCGCGGCGTTGCATCATGGTTGGGGAGCGGGTCTTGCTCCAGATTTCGCCCATGAAGGATGTTATGAGATTCGCGAAGTAGGACAAGTTGAGCCCTAGGTATATTAGACCTTTTGAGATTCTTGAGAGGATTGGAGAGGTGGCCTACAGACTTGCATTGTCACCTAGTCTAACTGCAGTTTATCTAGTATTCCATGTTTCTATGCTCCGGAAGTATCACGATGATCCGTTTCACATGCTAGACTTCAGCTCAGTTCAGTTGGACAAGGATTTGTCTTATGTTGAGGAGATGGTGGCCTTTTTGGACAGGCAGGTTCAAAAGTTGAGGTCGATGAACATTGCTTTAATGAAGGTCAGTGGAGGGGTTAGCCAGTCGAGAAGGCGGCTTGGGAGACCAAGCATGATATGCGTAGCCGTTAACCTCATCTTTTCACTGCTTTAGGTATGTCTCTATGCTCGTTCGAGGACGGACGTTTGTTTTAAGAAGGGGAGGATGTAAACACCCAGCTGGTCGTTTTGAGTGTATTAGCTCCAATCCCTTATTTATTTCCTTCTCTGTGTTATACTGTGGTTACGTGACTTGCCGGGATGTTTAGTTTTGGTTTCGGGTGAGTTTCGAAGTGAAATGGGGCACATAGCCCTTAATTGGAAGTTTAAGTAATAGGAGTTGACCGTAGTTTGACTTGTGTGAAGATGACTCTGGAATGGAGTTTTGATGGTTCCAATAGCTCAGTATGGTCATTTTGGTCTTAGGAGCATATCTGGATGTTGATTTGGAGTTCCGTCAATCATTTCAGTGTGTTTTGGCAAAAGTTAGAAATTTGTGGAATTTTGTGATATTTGACCGGAAGTGGACTTTTTGATATCGGGGTCAGACTTCGATTCCGGAAGTTGAAATAGGTCTGTAATGTCTATAAGGACTTGTGTGCAAAATTTGGGGTTAATCAGAGTTGTTTTGGTATGAATCGACGTTGGTTTCAGAATTCGGAAATTCATAGGTTCTTAGGCTTGAATCGATGCGCGATCCGTGATTCTCGTTTTGTTTGATATGATTTGATGCTTTGAGCATGTTTGTATGATGTTTTAGGAATTGTTGGTATATTTGGTCGATGTCCTTGGGTCCTCGGGTGAAGTTCGGACCATATTCGGTGCATTTCGGGTCTTTGAGAATATTGCTGAAGTGTTGGTTTCTCAATTTTGGTTTTCTTCTATGCATTTGCGAAGGTGTTCCCGCGTTCGTATAGAGTAGTCTGAGATTTGCTGGAAGATTACCCTTCGCGTTCGTGAAGGAGGCCACGCTTCGCGAAAGGGCAGGACCTTGTGCACTGCAGTCGTAGACTAGAATCCACGTTCGCGAAGAGGAAAGGCAGCCAGGGTGGACTCCTACGTTTGGCCTACGCATTCACATAAATGGGCTTCGCGATCTCGAAGCTTGTGAATCATTTGCACCGCGTTCGCGAGTGGATCGTCGTGTTTGTGTAAGATGAAATCTGGCTGTAGCATCTTTGTGCTTCATAAGGAATTTTCCACGTTCACGAAGAAGGAATTAACCGGGCAGCAGACTTAAATTCCAAATCGAGGGTTTTCTTCATATTTCACAATTTGGATTTGAGAGATCGGATTAAGGCGAGATTTTGAGGTGTTTTCAGAGGAAGTGTTGGGTAAGGATTCTTAACTCGTTTTGATTAAATTTCATTAATCTATCATTGATTTCATAATATATTTAGAGATTCGGGGTGGATAAAAAATTGGAAAAAAAATGTAAAAGTTCTTAGACCAAGTTTTTGGGTTTTGAAAGGCTAAATAAGGTCGGATTTGGATAATTCTTGTATTGTTGGACTCGATATTGAATGGGTGTTCGGATTTTATAATTTTGGTATGGTTCCGAGACGTTGGCCCGGGTTGACCTTTTGGGGTGATTTTTCAATTCTTTGCTATAATCATTATTTCATTATTTAAATTAGTTTCTATAGTTATATTTATTGTGTCAAATTGTTTTTGCTAGATTCGAGCCGTTTGGAGTTGGAAAATCGAGGGACAGACTTTTTAATTGATTGATTGAGCATGATTTGAGGTAAATGAATTGTCTAACCTTGTGTGGGGTAAATTCCCCGTAGGATTTGGTACTGTGGCGAAAATTGTGATATGTGAAAACCGTGTACGCAAGGTGACGAGTGCGTACACGGGCTAAATGTTGAAATTCCGGTTTTCTCTACGTAGTTTCTTTTTCATGCCTTAATTTAGTTACTTTAGCACATTATAATCATCATGATTAGCCTAATTTTATATGTCTGCTTGTCTTATCTCCTATTTACAACTTTCATCACATGTTATTGCTTGCTTTTTTTTTCTTCCTAATTTCCATTTTCATTACTTAACCGTGGACCTCTTTACTTGAAATTTCTATCCTTAAAAATATCTTGCTGTTGAGTTTGGTGTTGAATTGCAAGGCCGTGGTTCTTTGAGGCAAGGTGTATGTTGTGAAATATCGTTTATTTAGTTGTTGTGTTTTGGCTTTCGTGTTATTGTTGAAGTGATTGTTTGGTTGTTTGCACGAGGTTTCTGTGGTTGTTTGCACGATGTTTCTGTCGTGCTGTTGTTATTGTTGCACGAAGTTTCTGCCGTGCTGTTGTTATTGCTGCACAAGGTTTCTGCTGTGTGGTTGTTATTGTTTGCACGAGGTTTCTTCCATGCCGTTGTGATTATTGATACGCATGCGGTGGTATAAGGTCTAGGTGTTGAAACGCATGCGGTGAGATAAGGTGGGCTTGTTACGCGTGGCTAGTAGGGGAACTAATAGAAGCCTTGTAGTGTGATAAGGTGGGCTAAAACGCGGGATTCTATTTTGGGAAATGATTTTCAAAGCCAAATATAAAGGCTCCCGCGGTGATATAAGGAAACACTATGATTTGGGACTACGAGGCGGTAGCTCGGGAGTGCCGCTGTTGATCTTCTCTACTTGCTGTATTGTTTGGTTGTTGTTTCCTTAACATGTAAAATCCTTGTTTTGCTTTTGTGGTTTTATTTGTTCCTTGAATTCCGTGTTGTTACTTTCCTTAAATTTCTTACTGCTTCACTTCCCTGTTATTTCATTATGTCATTATATTTTCTGCCTTGTTTCGTATTTTCACCAATAGGGCCTTGACCTGACCTCGTCAGTACTTTATCCAGGTTAGGTTTGGCACTTACTGGGTATCGTTGTGGTGTACCCATACTACGCTTCTGCACATGTTTTTTTTGTAGATCCAGGTACATCCTATCGGCCTCGGTATTATTGCACTGTGTTGCTACTTTGGAGACTTCAAGGTACACCTGCCCGCGTCCGCAGGCCTCGAAATCCCCCTTCTACCCCGTTTTTTCCTTATTTCTTTATGGTTTTGATAGACGGTGATGTATAGGATTGTACAACATTGTATCTGGAGCTTGTGACTTATATCTCATCGGATTTTGGAAAATTGTACGTATTAAACTTTTTGTCTATTGTTGAAATTGTTGAAGTTTTGAAATTTTAAGTTTTTAATTGATGTTTTCGCATATTGTTACGCTTACCTAGTCTTAGAGATTAGTTGCCGCCACGACATCCTACGGAGGGGATTTGGGGTTGTGACAGGAGTGTGCAACTGAGCATAGTATACTCAATGGATTATTGTCATTAAACTTCCATTAGAAACTTAGATAACCTTCTTCAGGTCACTTTAATCTTAATTAGTAAGAATACTGTAACAAAGTTCACTTTAGATATAAAAATTATACCTGCTTGTTTATCTGGGAGATGTAGCTGAAGGTTAATGACTGGAGGTTGCATCTCACTGAGATCAAACTAATAAACTTTCAAAGTGCTTCTGGCGGAGATACCCAACGCGCATCTTGGATGTTTTTAACTTCATCAACTATTCTTTCCCCATCATCTGACTCAATATAAATAACATACCTATTGTGACCTTTATATATATATATATATATATATATATATATATATCTTAACTCTGGAGCAAGCCTCCGCATTAATGTGACAATTGTATCGAGTTAGTAGATAAGGATTATAGGGCACAACCCACTGGTTATTCATGAACATGACACACACTTTTTTTCCATCATTTCTTCTCCTATAAATAAGGTATTCATCCTTTCCCTGTATTGACTTATTACTAAATGGTCGAGGATTGGAAACTCTTTCAAGCAAATGTGCATTCCCCCCTTTTTCTTGACAGAATAACCCCCCCTTTTTCTGGATTTGATGGACAATAGTTTCCACATGGACCGTGCATCATATTCTGGACAAATAATTCATGCAATAGTAGATATTTGTCTTTGTCTGGCAGTTCCGCTGTAATAAACTTGTCATACTGATTTGGTGATGTTATCTTGTGCCTTTCTTTAAGTATTAATAAAAGGTGTATGTGAGGTAGACCTCATTTTTGAAATTCAACCACAAATACATGCGCTGCGACTGGTCCAAATGTTTGTTTCTTGAATATTTGATCCTTTAAGTCTTGCAATTCTGCTCTGAAAACTCTTGTCACCAAGTCAGGCCTATCTTGAGGAAGTTGGCCTTCGCGTAAATTTTCTTGAATCTCCGCCCAATCAACGTACAAGTCATTGTGATAAATAGGCCTGGTTGCCAAAACGTTGAATCAGTGCCACAGCTGAAAGTGCAAGAGGGGGGAGAATTGAAATTTATTTATTCTTTTGTGAGGTAGTCAACAAACTTGTGTTCTCGTCGACTGATATTTTCGAAACGTAAGTATAAGAAAGTAAATTGCAGAAAGTAAATGACACAGAGTATTTTTATACTAGTTAAAATTCAGAGTGAATCCTACATCTAGTCCCTTGGGTTGCAAAGAGTGATCTCTTTCAAATATGAAGTGACTTCGTACAGATGGGTTGATGTTGTTATGCACCAACAGCCTTTTGATCACTTTGTTCTTCTCTCTTATGGTTGATGCAATGCCTCACCAGTATTCTTTTCTCTCTCTCTTCTCTTCTTAGTTACACAAGAAATCTATGACAGACTGATACGCTCAAATTACACCTTAACAAACAGTGTAAGCGGTCGGTGTCAAATATAGTAACCCAACAAGGTTGGGGTCGAATCCTACAGGGAATAGGTGTGAAACGTTTACTTAATTAGTGTAGTACTCAACTCAGTTGTAATTCTATCAAGTAATCGTAACAGAAAAATGTATTGAATTTAAGGTTGAATAAAAACCAATTGTAGTATTATGAATATGAATAATAGAATTAAAGAAACCAAGGTTGTGTCCCCCTTTATGTAGTATAATGCTATTGATATTAATATTATATATTTCCAACGGAAGAATCTTTTGATATGCAATTGATGTCTAATTTACTACCCAATATTTTCCAATAGTTGGATAATATGTCCTCTTTATGATTTTCCCAAATACAAAAGAGTTGTGATTGAGAACAATCAATTAATGCCAAATTAAAACCCACTTATTCCTAAGCGATTTTATTAAACAAGGTTTAAAGCCTTGAGTCTTTGTCATTTACTTCTACCGAATTCTACCTCACTTTCCCAAGCAAAGGTAGAATTAAATGGCATTTGTTAATGTTTGCAACCACCAACAATTGTTTGAAGAATAAGAAGTAAATAAATATCAATCATCCGTTGAAACTATATTCAATATCAAAATCCCAATAACATCATACCCATCTAGGGTTCACAACCTTAGCGTTTGGAATTAGCTACTCATGCTGAAAACTGAAATTAAAAGAATAGTAATTGTCATAAGCTTACAAAGTAGAAGATAACTGATCAAAAAGCTTCCAAGAATTCAAAATAGTTTAAGCCTTGTACTTTATGCTCTCAATTCTGACAAGATAGTCCCCACAAAACCCTATTAAACCTATTTATAGAGGCCCAAAAATCGAGGCAAAGCGGACTAATTTGCCCCTGATGTCAATAATGCGACCGCATTTCTGTCGCATAACAAAAATGCGGTCCGCAAATCTTCTACGTCCATCGCATATTTAACCCAAGAATTTTGCCTTCATCGCATTCTGGATTCGCGGTCCGCATTGAAGAAATGCGGCCACCTTCTGCATCGCAAATCTAACAACCTGTAACCTGCATACTTGATTTGCGGTTGAGTTTGCGGTGCGCATACTAATTATGCGATCGCATTCTTTACCCTGACTATCACCCAAAACTTTGCTTGCGTCTGCGATTCCCAAGTGCGTGTTTGCGGTCCGCATTCTCTTACAATCAATGAGAGCCAGTTGTTCATACCAGTTCCGTATCCATTCAGTGTCGTTGAGCTCGGCTTCTTGTATGATTCTTAAGGAGGGAATCTCCACTTTGGCGTGAATAACGGCTTCGGTACAATAGACCAGTAGATAGGGAGATTCCCCAGTTGACGTACGATTTGTGGTGCGATACCCGAGCAAAACGGTAGCTTCTCGTGCCATTGTTTGTAGTTGTCCACCATTTTCCTCAATATCTTCTTCTTTTTGTTTTTGGCGGCTTCTACGGCTCCATCATCTACAGCTTGTATGTTGTAATATTTCAGTGCTTGATTTTGAATGTTTCACACATGGCTTTCATCAGATCATTGTTGAGATTGGCGGCATTGTCGGTAATGATTGACTTAAGTACTCCAAATCGACAAACAACACGATCTCGGACAAAATCTGCTACAACCTTCTTAGTCACAACCTTATAGGAAGTGACTTCAATTTATTTTATGAAGTAGTCTATAGCCACCAAAATGATCCTCTGTCTGTTTGAAGCAGCGAGTTTAATTGGTTCGATGACATCCATGCCCCAGGCAGAGAAAGGCTAGGGTGAACTCATTGCATTGAGTTCGTCGGGGGGGGGGG
>MCJB01051135.1:23700-46456 GCA_002018475.1 Nicotiana obtusifolia | reverse complement strand
GGTTATGGGCTGCAAAGAGCCGTTTTTGGCTGTTGCCCAACGGCTATAAATTAAAGAAGGAAATCTGCCCAGCAAACCGGTCCGGTTCCGGTCCGGTCCGGTCCGGTCTGATCCGGCCCCAAATTCATCTGGTTCGTCCGGTTTTAAACGTGCGGACCGTATCGCTACCGGACCCCTACCCCCCCACGCGTATTTGGTCCGGTTCTAACCGGACCGGACCGGTTTAGGACCGGAAACCGGCCCGGACCGGTTAGAACCGGACCATTAGCCACCCTTAGGTCGGACCCATTTGTAGATCAAGGTTGAGATCCATCAAACGCTTTCACATTCATGCTTTCCATCCATATCTCATGTAGGACTTTACCTAATCTTTTCAGAGTGGTCAGCGGGCATATGTTCAAGCTTGAACCTCTATCTATCAGGACCCTAGCAATGAACTTATCCTCAAATTGCACAGTGATATGCAACGCTTTGTTGTTACTCAACCCTTTTGGCGGTAACTCTTCCTCGTGGAAAGTAATTTTGTGACTCTCCAATACCTTGTCCGACCATGTTAGCCATCTCTCCACCGATGATGCCGGTGGGTACATAAGCTTCACTTAACACTTTCATCAAGGCATTCTTGTGTGCATCTGAATTTTGCAATAGTGATAAAATGGATATTTAGGCAAGAGTCTTGTTCTGGTGGTCAATAATAAAGTATTCCCTTGCTTGTACTTTCCTCCAAATATCGTCAGTGCATGTCTCAATGACATCTGGCTTAGATGCAGCTTCTTTGCTTGTCCCTTCCAGATTCTTAGGTGTGTAAATTCTACCAGTTCTAGTCATACCTTTCGCAACACCTGTCTCTTCCCTCTTGGCTTTTCCCTTTCTTCTTGCCTCCGCAACATAATCCCATGGGACGTTATCATACTTATAAGATGGTGTGGGAGCTACCATCACAGTGAAAGGTATAGCTACCTCGACCTCAAATGGTGCTTGGGTGTGTACCACAATTGGTATGAGGGTAATAGGAGATGTTTTGGGAGTACCTCCCTCTCGAATAAGTCTGTTGGATCCTTCCTGATCCCATTCCTCATCGGTTTCTATCAAATTCACTCCCTCACCCCTATTATCCGGGAGAGGGTTATTACGGACATTTGGTGCAACTTCCTTTGCCTGTATAACTTTGGTGTCAATCAGTGTCTGAATCTTGTCCTTATCATGCGGCACTCCTCAATGGTATGACCCTTCATGCCTGAGTGAAAGGCACAAGTTTTGTTGGGGTTAATCTACAAGGAAGGGTTCTTGACAGCAACAGTAGGAATATGGCTGATGTAACTAGTGACCTTCACTCTCTCGTAAAGTTGGGCTATGGGTTCAGCAATTGGGGTGTATTGTCCGGGAGCTTTGCGGTCAAAGTTTGAGTGTGGCTTTATGTAGTTTTTGCGGGCAGGTGGAGGTGAATGGTAATATACAGGTTGAGTGTTATAGGCTTGGTAGGTGGTGGCAGGGTACTGGTATTTTGGAGGTGAGGGTTGATATGTGGTGGAGGTGTTTGGTATGTAAGGGGAGACTTAGGGCCTTGGGAGACCATCATGACGCCTACTTCTTTCTTCTTTGAAATACCTCCTGATTGTAAGGTTTTGTTTGTGGCTTGCAGTGCCTCAAAATTGATCACCGTCCCACTCTTGATTCCTTCTTCTATCCTTCTCATAACTCGATAATGTCTGAGAACTTGTGATTCTCGATGACCATCAACCTTTAATAATACTACGGATCTTGGGCTCTAACAAAGAACTTGTTCATTTGTTCTTCTTCAAGTGTCGGCCTTACCTTTGCGACCTCTGATCTCCAACGAGTGGCATACTTGCGGAAGGTTTCTATCGGCTTCTTCTTGCGATTTTGAATATAGAAAACATCTGGCGCATTCTTTGTGTTGAACCTGAATCTGTCCATGAAATCTGATACCATACTTACCCAATTGCCCACTTCTTCGGGTTTTGACTGATATACCAAGACAAGGCATCTCCGGTAAGACTTCGCATAAACCATTTCATGCAAATCTGTTCATTCTTACCCACTCCTACAAGCTTGTCGCAGTAGGTTCTCATATGCACCTTCGGATCACCAGTGCCATCGAACATCTCAAACTTGGGAGGTTTGTAATCCTCCGGCAATTCTACATGTGGCTAGATACACAAATCTTCATAATTTAAACCTTTAACGCCTTTCCCACCTTCAATATTTTGGAATCAGCAGGTCCTTTTCCGTGTTTCTTGAGTTCCTCTGTCATGTTTCGAATCAGCAGGTCCTTTTCAGTCAGCTCAGGTATGCATAGGGTTCGGTGTGGGGTAAGGGGTAAGGTTTCCACGTATATCGGGTTGCTTTGATTAGTTCTTAGAACTTGGGTATATGGGTGATTATTAGTTGTGGTTGGGGATCGGGAGTAGGTTGTGGTGCATTTTGAGGAGTAAGATAAGTGGTGGTTTGTGGATATTGAGTTGGGTGATGGTGGCGTTATTGGGGGGCTTGCACTGGTGGTGGGTTAAGGTTTTGGGGAGGTGCGGGATTGTGATGCTGGTTCGATGCGGGAGGATTCGGAGCTATGGGTGGTGAATTTTGGTTTTTTGTGTTTTGTGGTGGTGTTTGGTTTTGAATGGTTGGATTTTGCTGGTTGATGTCAGGATTTAGAGTAAGGGAAAGGTTTGCCAGATTTTAGACCTGCTCAAGCTCGCCCTGTAGCTCCAGAATTTTCTGCTCCAAATGTAAGACCAACTCATTATGTCCTGGCGTACTTCTCTAATCTGAGGTTTCAACATTCTCTGCTATGGTAGCATTATCTTCCGAGTACCACTTAGATCATCCATCTCCCATTTGCCTTTGCCTTTGCTCTTCGGTTCGCTAGGTGGAGGAGCAGGTGGAGGACCTCTGGATCTGGTGTGGTATGCTAATGATGCCAGTATGCACGAACCAACCCTTAGGAATGGAATAGTCAAAAGAAATAAAAATAAAAGGTAACCAAGTCAGTAAGACGAAGTAAAAGGGTGTTTGGAATATTTAAGCACGTATCACATAAGGTCATGCAATAATTCGCGTCCTAATTTTGGGGACCTCATCGTGCCTGAGGTATGCCTAAGCGACACATAGACTCGGAGAAAATTTATGACAATGTTTGCTTCATTTCATTAGTGAAAAAATAAGCAGAAACAATCTTTCTCTAAATTGAAAATAATAATAATAAAGTCACTAATGGCATTAAGCCTTATTACATCGAAATCTATTCTAAGCTAGAAAGTGGTAAAGAATATCTCCCAATCTACTTGGTCCCTGAAGGACCTTTGCCATGCTTGGCTCTCTTGACCCCATCAATCATGTTTCCTCGATCTCGCAGGTCCAGTAGTAAATAAGCCTTCGCCAGCTTCCCTCCTTCATTGTCGTCCATGCCTTGACAATCCCAAAGTCTCTTTCTTATCTTCCCTTATAACTCCATTAATCCTTGTTCCAAGTATTCTAATCTCTCTGTTGACTTATTGGAAATCTCTTTCCATTCTCGTATCGCCTCTATGTTCACTTTATGTTGTTCCAGATGCTTAGCTTCAGACTCGAACACCCTTTTGCATAGCCTCTTGTACTTCACCTGTGCCTCAATCACCTCATCTATGATCCTATCCTTCATATTGACTCCTGGTTTGACGTCCCCAGCTATGCCGTCTTCCAAGCATGATAAATAGTAGTACATATGGCCAGCGTGTTACCGATTTGGCTCAAGAGTTTCTCCTTCCACGAAGATCTTTTGATTCCACATGTGTTGCACTTCGAACTTGAATGGGATGACATCCCCTTTGAAATCTGCCTTATACTGAACCATGTTGGAAATCCGAGGTATGACTTGTTTTCTTCTAGCTTGCTTCATTACCCTTATAGGAGCGTAAGGGTATATGCCTCGCAGCCCGATTAGTACCAAGTGAGTGGTTCCTTTTGATCTGATGATGAACTCACTACTAGGAAACAATTCAAACATCCATTGTACTCGCTCGTCTATCAGATTATTGAAGAAATGCACCCAACCTATAATATTTCCAGGCTTTGCAAACTTGTCGGGGATGAATGTCAGCTTCTTTAGATGATGACTGGCTATGTAGTCCTTTAAAGACCTTCGTAGAAGCTCCTGGCGGTACTCACCCTCTGAAAGTGTTCTAGCAGCCAAACTTGTAGCAATAGATTACAATCCTCAAAGTGTCCGAACCCATGCTTGGACTGATCCAGAGCACGGTACATCTCAGCTAAGATCATGGGGATGATAGTATACGTCTGTCCTTCAATACCATACATTAAGGTCCTAGCAACAATAGCTGAGCAAGTATGAATCCTTCTGCCTTGCATCAGAAAGATCAACAATTCCAAGAAGCAGACAATGAAAACCTAAACCCGACGGTATACCCATCCTAAAGAGGAAATGGTTAGCTCCTCATGATGAAGGCGATATGATTTGCTATGCCCATAACACTTGTAGAGAAACTCAAAAGGGATGTATGATTTCTTCAGACAGAGCAGTTCATCATTCTACTTAAAACCCAACATTTTTAGAAAACCGCGTGGAGTGCGATTTTCTGACACCAATAGTCATGGACTATCCCATGGTAACTTGGAGAAACCCCTTATTTCTTCCAGGAGAGGAGTTATTTCTATTTTTCCAAATCAAAAACAGCTCTCTTCTCGTCCCAGAACATGGTAGCAGCCTCGATCAGTTCCCTATTTGGTCGAATGTTCATCAAAGGCGGCAGGTCACCAAATAGTCTCCTAACATGGTTTTTATCACAGGGTGCAAGGTCTTTCCACCAGTCAATTAGAAAAGGTGGGATATTATGGACCATACCGAACTTCCCTATTTCGTGCTTCATTTTCTGCAAACAAACAAAGGTTAGCCCTTTCCCCCTCCAGATTTGACTACTTACACAATAATGATCAACAGGTTGGCAAATTTTCTCTAAGTAATGCCTATAATATGATGTTGTCCTTTTGGGATTATGGAAATCCCATCTTACTTTGGACAAGGTTTGTCTAAGCAGGTTGTTACGTCAATGACGCCTCAATCCGTACTAGGTTTAGCATGATGTATGTACATTTCAAATCGGAATGTGGTTTCTAGAAAGGTATAGACTGGTACTCTCAAGTGGACAACTCGAGAAGGAAAGGCATGGGACTGTCGACACTAATCAAGTGCCGCTATGTTGACAATAGGCAAAAGTGGAGTATGATGTGGAGCATGCTTTAGGCAGAAATAGTAACATGTTGCCAAGTATTTTCATGATAAGGTACATTAAAATAGTAAACAATATGATAAAGATGACCAGGAGTAGGAACAAAAGAGAAAAGAAAGGAAATAAAAAAAAAAAAAGTCAATTTAACTCATGAAAACGTGCGAGAACATAATGAAGCAAGTAGAGAAATAGGGACGGGAGAGGCATGATATAGCAATGTTAGACAAGATGAAAGAAACGGGGAGATGATGTACATGTCATAGCAATAAAGGGAAATAGGGAGGGGATGTTCATGTCATAGTAATTTAGACAAATAGAGGAAAATAAGGGAAAGGATGTTCATGTCATAGCAGTTTAGACATATATAGAAAAGTAAGGAAAATAATCCACATAAGTCCAATTCATTATGGTAAGAGCCTAAGTATCCCCAGCAGAGTTTCCATGCTGTCCTGCCTTGTTTTCTCACAAAAGCGAATTTCGACATATGACAACTCTTTTAAATTGTATTAAAAGAAAAGAGTCGCCACCTAACGATTTTAAAGGTGCGTTAGGGTACCTATTTTCGAATAACTCTGTTTGACTAGTCTATGTCACCAAAGATCGGGTAAGGGCTAAAATTACCTCAAAGAGAAGGTGTTAGGCACTATTCGAGGTCCACAACTATGGTTCCCGGACGAATTTTACACTATGTGGATTAGATAATTAAACTAGGTGATCATATAAGTGAAGAAAGATGTGGAAGCTGAAGGTTCTATTATAACATAACCCATAAGAATTACACTATACGAATAATTGGTACAAATCTTAAAGATTATGAGAGTGTAACTGCTTTGGTCTATATGTAATGACTAAGTTCTTTTAGCAAACTTATAAAGGGAACGGGGTCCTAAGTTTTTTAGCCTAAAGGATCAAATCGTGCAACATAAATAATACTTCGCAACACCCTTAGGGTAGGGGTTGCTCATATTATTCAGCGGGCATAGACTATCATCTCCTGCTACCCGATTATTATGTTAAAGTTGTTACTTAAAGGGGCTCTAATTCAATTCTAGGTCACATCCTATGCCTACACTACCTGTCCTATGCATATGGTCCAGGAGGCTTTGGACCTACTATTTAGGTGGTTCTAGACTTTCCTTAGGCTGCTCAAAATGATAAAACTAGGCGCGCATTCAAAACATGTAGGACTACACATAAAGGCAATAAGTGGCTCAAGCTAGCCTCCACACATAGCAACAAAGACACGCAAACAGATTTCAGGTTATGCAGTAGATAGTTTCACAATTAAGACGTTCTTGAGTCATTAAGTCCTATAGACATAGCTTCTATGTGACACAAATTTTAGCAATATACAAGTAGTACTGCAGCTTGTAGACTAACGCATATGCAGATTGAAACCATTGCAAGTCCTATAGGCATGATCTCTAATTGTCTACACAATGAGGTAACGAAATGATCCGAATTACTAGTGCTTTTTTATAGGCATGCTTCTTAGGAAAATGATAGTGTCCTATAGACATGATTCCTAATAGTTAAAATTGATATTATATATTTTTCCTTATAGGCATGTCGTCTAAGTGTGGTAATGCGACGAAGTAACAAAGTAGTTGAATAGTTGATTAAGATCCTATAGGCATGATATCTAAAGATGCAGCGTAACAGGAGCAATTGATTAATTGATTAGTTGGAGTCCTATAGGCATGGTATCAAGATTGACAAAGCATATGTCGTCACATCCTATAAGCATTCTGTCTAAGTGCACAATGGTGACATAGAAAGAAGCGCGACAAACACTTTGGATTAACATGCTTGAATAGTATACAAGTGAGGTGTGTGTAATCCCTATAGGCATGATTTCTATTAGTATGCAACATACTAAACGAAATAACATAAAGTCATGCTGAACGAGATAGCAAACAGAACACGTAGAACCTATAGGCACGTTTTCTACCCTTTTTAAGCAAACATTAGAATACCCCAACTCCCATTTCATTAATCTCCCCATTATTTGTTATTACAAGTTATTACAGCCCAAATGGAATAATGGAAACCAAATATGAATGGTTACAGAAAGAGACAACTATAGGCCCAATACAACATAACCCAGTGCTTTTCTGGACTTTCATAAACCCCCTTTCATACGACCAGTAGACCTACATCCCCAGCTCATAAGACCAGTATAGTACGTCTGAATCCAACAGCCAAGTCCAACAACATATATAACCAAATACTAGGCCTAAACAAATGACTTACATCTCCCATTAGATGTCAAACTCAACCACACAAGCAACAAACTATATGTTGAATTAATTAAACAGAACAGGAAGTTCACACACTTAGTTCTTAGGACTGTAGTACTAATACTCACTAAGACATATAGACAAATCATATGACATAAGACAAGTTCATGCTTGCCTTTTTGGGGACATGATTGATCATCCTGTGATAACAAAATATTTCAAATGAAGTTTCAAACACTAACATGGTCAAAAACAGCTTAAGGCAATTCTCAAATAGGGATCTGATCATGAAAGCCAAGGGAGCAATAGAGAACAACCTCAATATAGTAAGATTAACACAAAGACTAACAATATACGCTCATGGTCGAGCAATTACTTAACAAGAGAAAGTTATCGTGCTGAACATTAATCACAGTACAAGAGACAATATCAAACTTTAATAGTAGGAGAAGGAAACATCAATTCTAATATAATTTGGCCATAGCTGTAAGATTTATTCCTAAGGTTTTAACTGGTATTAAGGAATGTAGGATTAAGCAAGTCAGCAAACGCACAATAGAATCACAAATGCATAATAACAGGTCCTCATGAACAGCAGGACCAGAAGAGTAACAAGCTAAGCATGGACTAAATTAATTCCTAAGCATAAGTTTGGTTGACATAGCAATCCAGGACAGGGTAGGAAATCAAACTCAGGATTGACAACAAATATCAGCATAACATATCAGGCTAAACAGGTTTAGTAGAGCTAGAATTCTTAATAGGAAAAGACACATTAAGAACTAGATTTTCACATAAAGGCTGGATATTGCATTTCACCTTACAGAGTATAACTATTATTAAACAACCCAGGATTGAACTAAGCATGAAACACACAGTAAAGCTCACAATTGGCTGACATCATAGTTAAGAATTGGTCGCAGTAGAGTATCAGATACATTAGAACATATGAGTTGGTCTATCATAAGTATGCAGAACAAAGTAGGGGATGAACTCAGGGAGAATAGCAGGTAATAAGCATTCAAACACACACATTAAGGTAAACATGTTTAAGAGAGTCAACAATCATTCATACTGAACACATGTAATAGGCAGATATCAGAGTTGGGAATTGTAGGCAAGTTCGAATGTTAGAAATAGAGTTCAGAGTTAGAAAATAACTTTAGAGCCAATAATGTTGCAAACATAGATGGCATAGGAACATATTGATTCACAAAAGTCTCAATGGCATGACTATGCTGAATATTAACAAAAATGAAAGTGGGTGAATTGCTAAGGTCAAAAAACTTACCAGCTATCAATTGACAAACAAATAAACAGGTAGAATAGTCTTAGCGGTACTTCAAACGTCAGTAGAGAGTAGCGGAACCCAATATAATCTTGGTGCGTTAGAGTTCCCAAGGGTTTCAGATGAACCTCGAGCAGTGCTCCCAATAAGAAAGGTCAACTAGTCGAATTCCGGTGGCCTTGGCTTTCAGTTGGCCAAGAGCCAAAGTTCAGAACAATATAGAATGAGAGAATAAGAGAGTAATAATTGTTACTTTTAGCGACTAAGCTCTGTCTAAAGGGAATTAGGGGAGGGGTTTATATAGTGTTCAAATTAAGTAGAAAAACATGGAAAATTATCAATCAAACACAAAGAAGGTAAGAATATATTGCATGCAATAAAAATCGGCAAAGGAGAAGGAGATTCTCAAACCCTAGTTGGGTCCAGGCGTGTGAGAATTCGAACAAAGAATCAAGGATCCTTCCCTGTATGATGTATATAGGCGAGACATCGTCTATATCTCCACAGGATCAGAGTCGACCAAACCAAATCTCAGAAGATAGTTCTTGCCAAAAATAAGGCAAGAACTCTAAGTAACGCCACAAACGTGTATACACCATCGTAGTACCTCAAAATAGGCAATTAAATCATGGATTGATTTCATGTTTAGGTTGGAATCAAAGAGAATTAGAGGAGGCTGCTAGGGTTTCTTTCATAGACGAGAGAACATTTGAGAGTAGAGGGGATTTAGTGGCGGTAGAGATGGGGAATGGGTCTTTAGGGTTAGGGTATTTAGGGTTTGGGTTTGGTTAATAAAAGAGATGGGGAATGGGTCTTTAGGGGCTCAGTGGCCATTGATCTCTGAGATCATCGGCTGAGATAGAAGAAGAAGAGGGGTGGGTTGCTCAAAACGGGTCGTGACCTAGTTAAATGAATGGGTTGTTTGATTTGGGCTACTGAGGGATTTAATGTAGATGGGCCAGCTATTTTGGGTCTGGTTTTGGTCCAAAATGAGCCCGACATTGGGCTATGCAATAAATACACGAAAACTGTTTAAAAAAATTTATAAAAATAATTTATAAATAATAAAAATATTACTTATGCGGTAAATGATTGAAAATAATAGCTTAACGTTATAAGAAGTGTAAATTACTATTTTGGTGCAAATAATGTATTTTTGTATAAAATATAGGCTATTATTACGAATTACGTAAGTAGTTCAAAAATGCAGATGTAATTATATCAAATGAAGTAAAATATTGTAAGACATATATGTAGGTGTAAACAATAAATTTGGATGATTAAGTCATTGCAAAATAATTTGAAGGAGTAATTAAAAAATATTTGAGTAATTCAAATGCAAGAAAAAATCAATTTTAAAACCTCAAAAATTATGAGAATTGTAGAAAATACTTGTATGACTCTTTTAAATTGGTTATAATGCAGAAATAATATTTTGAAAATATATAGGATACTTATAAAAATATGGGGGCAAAATTGGGTATCAACACTTGTCGTCTTCTGTAGAACATATATGGTGAGTTGGTTCCCATTCTTCACGGCGTAATAGTGAAGTAATTGAGCAGCAACCCAAGGGAGTTGATTTTCAAAATCAATCAAGATGATTTCATTCCAGAAATAGAGTGGACTTTTCCTTTTGTTGCTTCCTTGATTTCCTTTTCCTTATGAGCCGTTGGAGAGAATATTTTCAGAGGATCTTCTATACTGATTGATTGATGCCTTTCATAAATGAACCATTTTTATATCCACGTGATTGATCTTCTATATTGATTGATTGATCATCTTATGCTGATTGATTTATGCCTTCGTAAATGGTTGATTCGATTATCCAGTTTCCACAGAACGCGCGGTTACAGATTGATTCTTGCCTCCTTGATTTGTGCTTCCAGATCTTCTGTTAGAGTCTTTTCCATACTCATGACATCCTTTGGGATTGGTTTCCTGCAAGTAAAATTAAGTTATTGTCTATCATTAATATCCAAATCTAACAATCTCCCCCTTTTTGATGATGACAAAAAAACTTAACTCATTTAACTTCCCTGTTCTAGTTAGCTCCCCCTCAACTTGGTGTGAGGTAAATTGAGTATTTAGAGTTGACTCCCCCTCATTTGAACTCTCACTCATTCAGGTGCCAGTAGTTGTCTTTACTCAGTCGACTAAGTCGTGTCCTGCAAGTTAGTATAAATGTATTATACCAGTTGACTATATATCCTGCATCCTGCAGAGTTAGTGAAAATTGTATTCTACTTCTCCCCCTTTGGCATCAATCAAAAAGAGGACTTAAGCAGGATTGACTACTAGTAGATAAGATTAGCAGATTGTCTAGTTAATCACAGTCATCCATAGAGTATCCAAAAAAACATGCAAAAGAAAAATTATCGACAGTGACCAAAAGAAATTGTCTAAACAGCCAACACAGATTTAACGACGGAGGAAATAGGAAAGATTGTTGCTGATAACTTCATTAAGGTGATCAAAGCTAGCGTTCAAAGTGACTGAGACTCTATCCACTCGATCATGCACCTCCTTGAAAGCTTCACTACCTTTTCTACTATTTTCAGCACCATAACTCTTAACTTGGACACGTCAGAACCAATTGCATAGACATCTCCAACTAAAGTCTGAGTGGCTAGCATTAGTTCTTTGACAGCAGTCAGCTTGTCATCAAGTGCTGTTATCCTTTCAAGCTGCTCCGGATTATTGATGGCAGTCTGAGGAGTATCAACCTTTACCTTGGAACTGGAGGGAATCACTTTTGCTTCAACTTCCTACTTCTTTACCCAAGTACCATCCACTGGGACATATCCCATATTAACAAACACCCCCCACTTAGAAACATATACATAGGGATAGTTAGAAAGAGGGATATTGAAGGCCTCGACGAGGTGAGTAATGGCCATTCCGTAGGGTAGGCTTGAGGGATCTTCTAGAATGTTCAATCATGATATTTATTACCCAGGAGGATAGTTTCACTTTGTGCTTGGTAAGAAGACAGTAGACCAGAAAGGTGTTCCTTTGAGACAGAGTGAAGTAGGAACCAGTTCTGGTGGGAATAGTGGTGGCAACAATCTGGGCAAGAATATAGGTTTCAAATTTGATGTCACTCGGCCCTAATTGGTTTGGAAGGGGATCAGACAGGGAATCAGCAACAAATTCTTTGGTTTGTTCAAAAGACACTTCAAAATCATAAGGCCAAGAGTTCTTAAACAATGCACAGTAGCCAAAACTTTTACACTTAAAGAGGGAATCAAAAGCAGAGTTGTCTTGAATAATGCGCTGACCTAACACAAGAGACTTAATTTTATTATATTTCTGAGAGCACAGATTTGCATAGAACATGCGAACTAAGTCTTCATAGACTTTTGGAGGTGTTAGGTCAAAGAAATTTTCCCAACCTTGAAAAGTGAAGAAGTCTCTTACCTTGCAATTTAGGGCTTCCATCTCTTCCAAATAGTTAATCCTTCCATGAGCAATTGTCTTCCCTTTGAAGGAGACGAACTTATCTCTTTTGGGAGAATCCCAATAGTTTAGTTCGGACTCCAGTGCATTGCCCGGGTCAATCTTCACCTTCTTCGTAGTGTACGCTGTTGTTCCTTCTTCCATGGGTCGCTTCCTTAGTGCCTTTTCTGCTCGAGCATTATCAGAGATGATCTCTTGAGAAGACGAAAAACCCTCGGAGTGGTCATAGCCAATAGTGACTGATTCTGATGGTTGAGATGGGGTTTTTTCTTTGGACCAGGTGCTTTATTGGGTGGAAATAGAGGGATTTCTTGAGGCTTTAGCCATTGGAGAGGATGATTGAAGGAAGTATGCAGATAACTTTTAAGAGAGAGGCGGACTTATAAAGGTGGAGAGAGGAGTGAAGCGATGAGACTGAATCGACATGACTGACGGGGCAGAGAAAGGCAAGAGACGTGACTTATTAATTCAGTTTCCATCTCGATAAGCCAAAAAGGCAGAAAGAAAAGCTAAAAACGGAGGCGCATAATTAATGCAACAGGCAGTCATAATAAAGTAACACATTTTGTAAAGCTAATTTGATACGCAATCTTTCAAGTAAAACAAAAATTAAGAACATAAATTAAAAGCCTATTTGGAAAAGGTAATAATGCCAAGTAATTGCCTAAGGGTTTTAAACCTATCCTCTAGAAGAGGCTTGGTAAAAATATCAGCTAATTGATTTCCGTGTTAACAAAAGATAATTCATTGTCGCCCTTAAGAACATGGTCTCTAATGAAATGATGCTTGATATCTATATGCTTTGCTCTAGAATGATGCACAGGGTTTTTAGAAAGACATATATCACTAGAATTATCACAAAAATTTTTTAACAGGTTTAAATGAAAGATATAATCAGTTAATTGATGAATCATCCAAAGTAGTTGAGCACAACATTGCCCTTGGAAATGTGTTCAGCTTCAGCTGTAGACAATGCAATTGATCCTTGTTTCTTAATGTTCTTGGAAATAAGTGATTTGCCAAGCAATTGACATGTTCCACTTGTACTTTTCCTGTCATCTTTATCACCGGCAAGGTCTGCATCTGAAAAACCTTCGAGCTTAAAACTGTTAAGATGTGGATAACATAATCCATGTGAAGTAGTTCCAATAAGATATCTAATAATTCACTTCACGGCAGTTAAATGTGACTCCTTTGAAGCTGATTGCAACCTAGCACATCTACATACACTAAACATTATGTCAGGACGACTCACAATTAAATAGAGTAGAGATCCGATCATTCCACGATATTTTGATTCATTAACTTATTTTCATTGTTCATCTTTGTCAAGAGTTGTAGCTGCACTCATGGGAGTCCCAATTGCCTTGGCATTGTCCATTTTAAATTTTGAGATAGCTCGTTTGTGTATTTTGTCTGAAAAATAAAGATCCCTTCATCTGATTGATGAATTTGGAGTCTAAAGAAGAAAGATAATTCCCCCAACATGCTCATTTCAAACTCACTTTGCATGAAATGTGAGAATTCCTTGCATAAAACAGGGTTAGCACTTCCAAATATAATATCATCAACATAAATTTGAATAATGAGGTTTCCAGAAGATGATCTCTTGATAAAAAGAGCAGTGTCAATCTTACCTCTCAAAAATCCATGACTAACCAAAAATGAGCTTAGTCTTTCATACCAAGCTCTAGGTACTTGCCTTAGCCCATATAGGCTTAGTCGAATTAAACACATGATAAGGAAACTGCGAGTTTTCAAAACCAGGAGGTTATTTAACATAAAACTCCTTATCAATGAAGCCATTTAAAAATATAATTTTTTAACATCCATTTGAAAAAGTTTAAAATCTTTAAAAGAAGAATATGCTAATAAGATACGAATTTATTCTAATCGTGCTACCGGAGCGAAGGTTTCATCAAAGTTGACTCCTTGTTGAGAGTAACCCTGAGCGACTAGCCTTGCTTTTTTCTGGATAACTTTACCTTCTTCATTCAATTTTTTTCTGAATACCCATTTGTTTCCTATGATTGCTGCATTTGCTGGTTTGGGCACCAATGTCCAGGCTTGATATTTATCAAATTGATCAAGTTCTTCTTGCATTGCCTGAACCCTACTTGAGTCTTTCAAGGCTTCATCAACTTTCTTTGGCTCTATTTGAGATACGGGTGCAATGTTGGCCTTTTTCTTTAATGCTCCTCTTGTTTTCATTCCATCAGTTGGATTTCTAATGATGAACTTCTGAGGCTATTCTGGTTCGCTTCTCCACTCGTTTGGTGCTTTTTCCGTACGTTGATTAGTCGACTCGTTCTGAGGTTGATCGTGCTCATTTATGCCTTCATTAGTCCACTGTGGGATTTCAGTCGTTTTGTCAGTAGTTTCTTCTGAAGTCTTCTGTTCACTGTTCTTTGGCTTATTTTGGCTGATCTCTTCATCACCTGCAAAATCTCCTTTTTCTTGGCCATAGAGTTATTATCATAAAAAAATAACGTGAATTGATTCCTCTACACATAGGGTAAGCTTATTACAGATTCTAAAAGATCTACTGTTTTTTGAGTAGCCCAGAAATATACCTTCATCACTCCTTGGATCAACCTTACCAAGATTGTCCTTGCCAATATTGTGGACAAAACATTTGCTTCCAAAAGGATGAACGTATCTAATATTGGGTTTCATACCTTTCCATAATTCATATGGAGTTTTCTTCAAAATGGGTCGAATCAAACACCCGTTGAGAATGTGACAAGTTGTGCTAACTGCTTCTGCCTAGAAATAGTTTGAGAGAGAATGTTCTAGTATCATGGTTCTTGCCATATCTTGCAGAGTTCTATTCTTACGTTCAACCACTGCATTTTGCTGTGGTGACCTTGGTGCTGAGAAATTATGAGTGTATCCTTGATCGTTGCAGAATTCTTCTGCTTTCCAATTCTCTTCCATGATCACTTTGAATAGTTGCTAAAAGAAGCCCCTTTTCTCGTTCAACTCTTTTACATAAAATCTCAAAACTTTTCAATGTTTCATCTTTATGAGATAAGAAAATCACCCATGTAAAGCGTGAGTAGTCATCAATGATAACGAAAGCATATCGTTTACCTCCAATGCTTGCAGTTCTAGTAGATCCAAACAGATCTATGTGAAGCAATTGTAGGGGCTTGGAAGCAGACACAATGTCCTTGCTTTTGAAAGAGTTTCTAATTTGTTTACCAGTTTGACATGCATCACATACATGATTTCTCGAAAATTTGAGCTTAGGAAGACCAATAACTAAGTCATGCTTGGAGAGCTTTTCAATAAGATGCTTGCTTGCGTGAACGAGTTTTTTATGCCAGAGCCATGGATAATCAGATATGGATGCTAAACAGATATGGCTATCTAGATATTCAATGCCATCAAGAATGTAGACATTTTCATACCTTTTACCTGGAAGAATAATCTTGCCTGCCTCATTTTCAATAGCACATCCAATTTTCTTGAATTTAACTTCGTATCTAAAATCACATAGTTTGCTAATACTTAGAAGATTGTAATTGAGTCAATCCACTAGATATACTTCAGCAATATCGATATTATTGCTGAATGGAACTGTGTTGGTACCAACTATCTTTCCTCTTGAATCATCTCCAAATTTGACATTTCCTCAATTTATTTTGGTAACTTCTTTGAATAGATTTTTGTCACCCGTCATGTGACTAGAACACGCACTGCCTAAATACCACTTTCCTTTGCGACTCCTTCTGTGGTGTTCCTGCAAAATAAAATTATCACCTTCTTTTAGGTACCCAAGTGTCACGACCCAACATCCTAACCTATCGTGATGGCGCCTATCGTGGTACTAGGCAAGCTGACATTTTGAAATAATTCCAACACCTTTAACAGAAAATGAATTAAATCAGTTTTAATAATAAAAGCTCTCATAAAACAAGGATAGAAACCCAAAACATAACACAGAAGTTCCCAACTATCGGGGTGTCACAAAGTACATGAGCATCTATACATTGCAAGTTTGGAATATGCTGTCTATGATAGTCTGAAACTAAATACAATAAGCGGAAAGACAGGGAAGGAGAGACAAGGTCTGCGAAACACCGGGCAGCTGCCTTGGAATCTCCCAAAAGATCAATTGCGCAATGAAATCAACACCCACCGTGTCCGGAAACACCTAGATCTGCACACGAGGTACAGGGTATAGCGTGAGTACAACCAACTCAGTAAGTAACAATACTAAATAAAGAACTGAAAGTAGTGACGAGCTTCACAACTGAAGTTAAATTACAGTAATTTCAACATAGTAAGGTAGGAATGCTTTCAAGTTCGACAATTAAAACCAAAATAGTAATTCATGTCAGGTTCAACTGAAACAGAGGATAATATCTCTCAGAAATTTCAAGACAGTGATATATGACAGCTGAAGTGCAACAAAAATGAAGTCAATACATCCTCTCAGAGCAACAGTCACTCAGTCTTCCCATTAGCTCCAACCCGACGATCACTCTTTCCTCACAGTCACTCATTCCTCTCAATCACTCAGCACTCGGCACTCGGCCCTTGACACTCGCACTTAGTAGGTACCTGCGCTCATTGGGGGTGTATGTAGACTCCGGAGGGGCTTCTTCAGCCCAAGTGCCATTACAAGCCAATCATGGCATATATCAGTGAAACATGCTGCTGCGTGAAGCCCGATCCCATAAACATCCGCACAATCAGGCCCTCGGCCTCACTCAGTCCTCAACCTCTAAAGTCTCTCGGGCTTTGAAGAAACATGATAAGCAGCCAAACATCAATAATATGAAGCATCAATAGTGAACAATAGAGACTGAGATGTAATATACAAATAAAACTGTGATTGAGTACAAAATAGCAATTTAGCAGATAATTCAACACGTACCCGACCTCTGTGGGTTCCTACAGTGCCAACACATAGTCTAAACATGATTGCTAACATGATTTGTTGTTCAATTTCTCTAATACATGGAGAATGTATAGATAACAACAGAGTATTCAACTACACAGTTCCATGGAATTTGACCAAGTCACAATTCCTACGGTGCACGCCCACATGCCTGTCACCTAGCATGTGCTTCACCTCAAAACAAAATACATGACACGTAATAAGAGGCTTCGTACACTAAGAACAAAATTTAGAATTGTTACTTACCTCAATCCGGGCAAATCTCTACTCCAACATAGCCTTGCCTTGCAAAACAGCCTCTGAATGCCTCGAATCTAGCCATAAACAATTTGATATAATCAGTATGCGCTAAAGGAATCAACTCCATAATGAAATGCTAAGTTATTAATCAAAAGTCAAAATCGACTAAAAAGCCGGCCCCCAGGACCACATCTCGAATTTCGATAAAAGTCACAAAACCTGAAAGCCCATTCAACCATGAGTCTAACAATACCTAATTTTTCAAAATCTGACACCAAATCATCACCCAAATCCCCAAATCAAACTCTATAAATCCCTAGCCTCAAACTACAATCTTTACACCTTAAATACACATCAACTAGGTGGAAAAATTAATGGGGAAGCAAGATTATTGATCAAAAAGGAGCACAAGGGACATACCTCAAGAATCCCCTCGAACCGTCTCAAGAATCGCCCAAACCCGTGCGTGAAATGTTTTAAATGAATCCAAAATCACGAACCCTTGTTTTAATAATTTGCCCAGCACTTCCCCTTCTACGGGAACTTAATCGGTTCTGCGGCATCGTGGAAGCGACATCACACACGCATCTGCGGCTCATTCCGCTCCTACGGTCCCTCACTCCGCTTTTGCGAGAACCCAAGCCGCCACTGCGGACCAAGCCCATCTGCCCAGTTCCGCTTCTGCAGTCCCCCTGCCGCATCTATGGTCATGCAGATGCGGAACTCCCTATTGCACCTGCGCGCCTTCCACTTCTGCGCACCTCTCACCGCACCTGCAGCCACGCAGGTGCAGAGAACTCCTCGCACCTACGACCACCTGGAAATCCCCTCCAAACTCGCACCTAAGTAAGCTAGCCCGAACCTGCGAGCTCGCACCTGCGATCAAAGCTCCGCAGGTGCGGTTACACCAGCAGAGGTCCAACTTCAGCAATCACTCAACTTCAACTTTTGACCTGTTAACCATCCGGAATCAACCCGAGGCCCCCGGGACCTCAACCAAACACACCAACAAGTCCTAAAACCTCATACGAACTTAGTCGAGACCTCAAATCACATCAAACAACTTCAAAATCACGAATCGCACCCCAATTCAAGCCTATTGAAAATAAGGAAATTCCAACTTCTACAAACGACACCAAAACCTATCATATCAAATCGATTGACCTCAAATTTTGCACACAAGTCACATTTGACATCACGGACCTACTCTAACTTCGGGAATCGAAATATGACCCCGACATCAAGAAGTCCACTCCTGGTCAAACATTCCAAAAATCCGAATTTCACATTTCAAGCTAGTTCCACTACGGACCTCCAAATCACAATCTGGACACGCTCCTAAGTCCAAAATCTCCCAACGGAGCTAGCGGAACATCAGAACTCCATTCTGGAGTCGTTTACTCATAGATCAATATACGGTCAATCATTTCAACTTAAGCTTACAACCTTGAGACTAAGTGTCTCATTTTATTCTAAAATCTCTCCGGACCTGAACCGACTACCCCGGCAAGTCACATAACAACTATAAACTACAAAATAAATAGTAAATGGGGGAAATGGGGCTATAACTCTCAAAATGACCGGCCAGGTCATTACATCCTCCCCTGTTAAACAGACGTTCATCCTCGAACGGCCTGGAGTCTCAAATAGGTATGGATATCTGCTCCGCATCTCCCGCTATGTCTTCCATGTAGCCTCCTCAACTGGCTGACCGCTCCATTGCATCTTCACTGAAGCTATGTCCTTTGACCTCAACTTTCGAACATGCCGATCCAAAATGGCCACCGATCCACATTATAAGTCAGATCACTATCCAACTGAGTTGTGCTGAAATACAAAACATGAGACGGATCGCCGACATACTTCTGGAGCATAGAAACATGAAATACTGGATGCACACTCGACAAACTAGGTGGAAAGGCAAGCTTGTAAGCCACCTCCCCAATCTTGTGAAGTACCTCAAATGGTCCAATATACCAAGGGCTACACTTTCCCTTCTTACCGAACCTTATAACACCCTTCATGGGTTAAACCTTGAGCAGGACCTTTTCCCCAACCATGTAAGATACATCACGGACCTTCCTGTCGGCATAACTTTTCTATCTAGACTGCGTCGTGTGAAGCCGCTTCTGAATCAATTTAACCTTCACCAGGCTCAGAACAACCCACCAGAGATCTACACCGTCTCCCATACAAAAGCCTCATACGGAGCCATCTGAATGATCAACTGGTAACTGTTGTTATAGGCAAACTCCGCGAGCGGCAATAACTGATCCCGTGAACTCCCAAAATCAATGACACAAGCGCGTAGCATATCCTCCAATATCTAAATAGTGCACTCAGACTGTCCATCCATCTGAGGGTGAAATGTTGTGCTCAACTCATCCTGGGTACCCAACTCTCGCTGCACGGCTCTCCAAAACAGTGATGTAAACTGCGTGCCCCGATCTGAAATGATGGACACTAGCACGCCGTGGAGGCGGACAATCTCTCGGATGTAAATCTCAGCCAACCGCTCCGAAGAATAAGTAGTCCCAACTGGAATGAAGTGCACGGACTTGGTCAGGTGATCCACAATCACCCAAATAGCATCGAACTTCCTCGAAGTCCGTGGGAGGCTAACCACAAAATCCATGGAGATCCACTCCCATTTCCACTGTGGAATCTCTAACCTGTGAAGCAATCCACTTGGTCTCTGATGCTCATACTTCACCTGCTGACAGTTGAGGCACCGAGCTACAAACCCCACCATATCTTTCTTCATTCTTCTCTACTAATAATGCTGCCTCAAGTTTTGATACATCTTCGCGGCACCCGGATGAATGGAATACTGCAAACTGTGGGCCTCCTCAAGAATCAACTCACGTAGCCCATCCACATTAGGCACAAAAATTCGACCCTGCATCCTCAATACTCCGTCATCCCCAACAGTAACATCTCTGGCATCACCGAGCTGGACCGTGTCCTTAAGGAAAAGCAAATGAGGATCATCATACTGGTGCTCTCTGATGCGATCACATAAGGAAAACTGGAAAACCACACAAGCTAGAAACCAACTGGGCTCTGAAACATCTAATCTCACGAACTAGTTGGCCAAGGCCTGAACATCAACTGCAAGAGGTCTCTCACCAACAGGAATGAATGCAAGGCCACCCATACTCACCGCCTTTACACTCAAGGCATCGGCCACCACATTGGCCTTCCCGGGATGATACAAAATAGTGATATCATAGTCCTTTAGCAGCTCCAACCATCTCGGCTGCCTCAAATTTAGATCCTTTTGTTTGAACAAGTGATGGAGACTCTGATGATCTATAAACACCTCACATGACACACCATAGAGATAATGCCTCCAAATCTTCAATGCATGAACGATGGCAGCTAACTCCAAATCATGGACATGGTAGTTCTTCTCATGGGGCTTCAACTGACGTGAAACATAAGCAATCACTCTACCCTCCTGCATCAAAACACATCCAATACCGATTCGAGAAGCATCACAATACATTGTGTAAGAGCCTGAAGCTGAAGGTAAAACTAGAACTGGAGTTGTGGTCAAGGCGGTCTTGAGCTTTTGAAAGCTCTCCTCACACTCATTTATCCACTTGGAAAAAGAACCCTTTTGGGTCAATTTGGTCAAAGATGATGCGATAGATGAGAAACCCCCCACGAAGCAATGATAATAACCGGCCAAGATGAGAAAGCTCCGAATCTCCGTAGTTGAGGACAGTCTGCGCCAACTCTGAATCGCCTCTATCTTCTTCGGATCCACCTGAACTCCCTCACTGGACACTACGTACCCCAAGAACGCCACTGAACTAAGACAAAACTCACATTTGGAGAACTTAGAATAAAGCTTCTCCTCCCTTAACCGCTGCAACACAATCCTCAAATGCTGGGCATGCTCATCCTAGCTATGAGAGCGCACCAGGATATCATCAATGAACACTAAGACAAACAAGTCAAGATAAGGATGAAATACACTGTTCATCAGATGCATGAATACTGCTGGGGCGTTGGTCATCCCAAAAGACATCACGAGGAACTGGTCATACCCAGACCTCAAGTCAATCTTAGAGAATACCCTTGCTCCCTGAAGCTGGTCAAATAGATCATCAATGTGCGGCAAAGGATATTTGTTCTTGATTGTAACTTTTTTCAACTGCCTGTAATCAATGCACATCCGCGTAGTACCATCCTTCTTCTTCACAAACAGAATCGGTGCACCCCAAGGCGACACACTAGACCTAATAAACCTCTTATCAAGAAGTTCCTGAAGCTGCTCCTTCAATTCCTTCAACTCAGCTGGTGCCATATGATATGGTGGAATAGAAATGGGCTGAGTGCCCGGTACCAAGTCAATAACAAACTCAATATCCCTGTCGAGCGTCATACCCGACAAGTCTACAGGAAACACATTCGGAAAATCTCGCACCACCGGAACTAAATCAATAGTAGGAGTATCAGCACCAACATCCCTCACAAAGGCCAAATAAGCTAAACAACCCTTCCCAACCATCTGATGGGCTTTCAAATATGAGATCACTCTGTTGGGAACATAGTCTATATAATCTCTCCACTCAATCCTTGGCAACCCCGGCATCGCCAAAGTCATGGTCCTAGCGTGACAATCCAGAACAACATGACATGGAGACAACCAATCCATACCCAAGATCACGTCGAAGTCCACCATACTAAGCTACAAAAGATCAAATCTAGTCTCCAATCCCCCAATAGTCACTACACACGATCGGTATACACGATCCACAATAATAATATCGGCCACTGGTGTACATACATGAACAAATGAAACTAAGGACTCATGGGGCATATCTAGATAATGAGCAAAATACGATAATACATACAAATAAGTGGAACCAGGGTCAAATAATACAGAGGCATCACTGTGGCATACTGAGACAATACATGTGATCATTGCATTGAAAGCAATAGCATCTGGTCTGGGCAGGAATAGCATTGAATCGGGCCTGGCCTCCACCTGATCGGCCTCCCCCTCTTGGGTGACCCCTAGCTGACTGAGGCCCACCCCGAACTGGTTGGGTGGGTAGTGAAGTAACTGGTGCTGAAGTCGCAGCCTGACTCCTCTGCTGCACTGGACCTCTCGGGCGACGAGGACACTGCCTCCACATATGCCCAAACTCCCCGCACTCAAAGCATCTCCCCAGTGCTAGTGGTGGTGAGGACTAAATCGGGCTCCAAGAACTAGAATAACCTCTAGAAGCACCGGGTGCAGATGAACCCTAAACTGAAGGAGCACGGGACGAACTCTGGGCTGGAAGGGCAATGAGAGATAAGTGACTCTGATGAGTGTTGTATGAACCATGGCTGGATGATGCACCACGTGAACTGGACGAGC
>MCJB01051135.1:5871-17833 GCA_002018475.1 Nicotiana obtusifolia | reverse complement strand
GACTAACTTGCATTCTAATCGATTGATATTTTCGAAACTAAGTATAAGAAAGAAAACTGCAGAAAGTAAATGACACATGGTATTTTTATACTGGTTTGGATTCAAAGTGAATCCTATATCCAGTCCCCTTGGGTGGCAAGGGTGATCTCTTTCAAATATGAAGTGACTTAGAACAAATAGGTTGATGTTGTTATACACCAACAGCCTTTTGATCACTTTGTTCTTGTCTCTTATCATTGGTACAATGCCTCATCAGTATTCTTTTCTCTCTCACTTCTCTTCTTAGTTACACAAGAAATCTATGACATACTACAATGCTTGTTTGAAGTAGAACAAAGAGATTGATATTGGTTTGATCAAAGTATGTGAATCCTTGGCGTCTTCTGTAGAATATAGATGGTGAGTTGGTTCCCATTCTTCACTTCATGATATGAAATGATTGAGCAACAAAAAACCAAGGGAGTTGATTTTCAGAATCAATCAAGATGATTTCATTTTAGAAATAGAATGGACTTTTCCTTTCGTTGCTTACTTGATTTCCTTTTCCTTGTGAGCCGTTGGAGAGAATATTTTCAGAGGATCTTCTATACTGCTTGTTTGATGCCTTCCATAAATGATTTATTCAAATATCCACGTGATTGATCTTCTATATTAATTGATTGATCTTTTTATGCTAATTGATTTATGCCTTCGTAAACGGTTGTTTCGAATATCCAGTTTCCATAGAAAGCGCAGTTATAACTTGATTCTTGCCTCCTTGATTTGTGCTTCCAGCTCTTCTGTTAGAGTTTTTTCTATTCTCATGACATCCTTTGGGATTTATTTCCTACAAGTAGAATTAAGTTATTGTCTACATTAAAATCAAAATCTATCAATAGCATCCATATATCGACGACGCATATCCCTAGGACCTCCGATAAATGATGCCGGAAGTATTAGTCTCTGACCAACTTTATACCCTCTATATTCTCCAGCCATGGTACTATCGACTATACCTTGCAATATTTCCCTTCTAAAATTTGATTGGTCAAATCGGAAATACTCAAGTCTCGTTATTTCCAATTTGATGTACATGTCAACCACAAATTGTTGCAATAATCGTCCACATAGTAACAGTATAGACTTTTCTCCTCTACAAACTTGTATTTTATAGTAGTAGTACTCTCTACAGGACACACAACATTTAACTTCACGTTGTACACCTGCAAAAAGAGTTATGTTTTGAGATTATTTCAAGAACAAAGAAGTCAAATATGCTATCCTCGTGTTATTGAGAGCGATATAATATGGGGAAAAGTTACTGCAATATCAAAATATAGTTATTAAACTATTCTAAATACAACATACATTATCCCTTTTTCTTCCTTGGTATCTTTTTCATCATCATTTATGGAAAAGATATTGACAAACCTGTTACCCAAATTAAATTAGAAAGAGAGATAATTAAATAAAATAATTATAGAATAAAAATTGAGTACTGTTTTATCTCTTGTTTNGGGGGGGGGTTGAATTGAAATTTATTCTTTCTTTTGCGAGGTAGTCGACTAACTTGCATTCTAATCGATTGATATTTTCGAAACTAAGTATAAGAAAGAAAACTGCAGAAAGTAAATGACACATGGTATTTTTATACTGGTTTGGATTCAAAGTGAATCCTATATCCAGTCCCCTTGGGTGGCAAGGGTGATCTCTTTCAAATATGAAGTGACTTAGAACAAATAGGTTGATGTTGTTATACACCAACAGCCTTTTGATCACTTTGTTCTTGTCTCTTATCATTGGTACAATGCCTCATCAGTATTCTTTTCTCTCTCACTTCTCTTCTTAGTTACACAAGAAATCTATGACATACTACAATGCTTGTTTGAAGTAGAACAAAGAGATTGATATTGGTTTGATCAAAGTATGTGAATCCTTGGCGTCTTCTGTAGAATATAGATGGTGAGTTGGTTCCCATTCTTCACTTCATGATATGAAATGATTGAGCAACAAAAAACCAAGGGAGTTGATTTTCAGAATCAATCAAGATGATTTCATTTTAGAAATAGAATGGACTTTTCCTTTCGTTGCTTACTTGATTTCCTTTTCCTTGTGAGCCGTTGGAGAGAATATTTTCAGAGGATCTTCTATACTGCTTGTTTGATGCCTTCCATAAATGATTTATTCAAATATCCACGTGATTGATCTTCTATATTAATTGATTGATCTTTTTATGCTAATTGATTTATGCCTTCGTAAACGGTTGTTTCGAATATCCAGTTTCCATAGAAAGCGCAGTTATAACTTGATTCTTGCCTCCTTGATTTGTGCTTCCAGCTCTTCTGTTAGAGTTTTTTCTATTCTCATGACATCCTTTGGGATTTATTTCCTACAAGTAGAATTAAGTTATTGTCTACATTAAAATCAAAATCTATCAATAGCATCCATATATCGACGACGCATATCCCTAGGACCTCCGATAAATGATGCCGGAAGTATTAGTCTCTGACCAACTTTATACCCTCTATATTCTCCAGCCATGGTACTATCGACTATACCTTGCAATATTTCCCTTCTAAAATTTGATTGGTCAAATCGGAAATACTCAAGTCTCGTTATTTCCAATTTGATGTACATGTCAACCACAAATTGTTGCAATAATCGTCCACATAGTAACAGTATAGACTTTTCTCCTCTACAAACTTGTATTTTATAGTAGTAGTACTCTCTACAGGACACACAACATTTAACTTCACGTTGTACACCTGCAAAAAGAGTTATGTTTTGAGATTATTTCAAGAACAAAGAAGTCAAATATGCTATCCTCGTGTTATTGAGAGCGATATAATATGGGGAAAAGTTACTGCAATATCAAAATATAGTTATTAAACTATTCTAAATACAACATACATTATCCCTTTTTCTTCCTTGGTATCTTTTTCATCATCATTTATGGAAAAGATATTGACAAACCTGTTACCCAAATTAAATTAGAAAGAGAGATAATTAAATAAAATTGTTTCTGTAAGTTTAAATTTCAACACCAAAGGATAATAAAATAGAAATTGTTTCTGTAAGTTTAATATTTCAACACCAAAGGACAGCTAAATATTTATCATCTTCACAGTTCATTTATATAGACAAAGCGATGAGAAAGACTAAGGATTATTTATGTGGCTGTGACAGCGAGAGAAACACATCAGAAATAAGAAATCTTTTATTCATGCTAACATAGTCAATTAGAAGTGAAAAGGGAAAAAATCAGATGCTTCAAGAATAGGATAACAAACAGAAGAAGCTTAAAGATGCTAAAGGGAAAGAAGTTACATGATAAACATAAGATGATATGTAATTTTAAGTTAAGAAATTGGAGAAATGCGTAAATTATTTGTAATTATACTTTATCTTGTTGCTCTCTGCTAATCACTTCTTCGGCAGATGTGAGGGTCGAGATGCTTTGGTTGATGGTTGCTACATCACTTGTGCCCAATCTTCCGTTTGATGCACATATTTTTTGTATTCCTTGATGTCGACCTACTTCGCCATTTGGAAAATGTATATGATATTGTAGTGGATCATAACATCCATAATAATGTTTCACTCTATGTTTGTTTTCAGAATGTTCATGAACGATAATATCTCTCTCGAATGGTATATTTGGATTGTTCACGTCTATCTAAATTGAAGCAATTTGATCTACCTAGGGTTTATTGTAAACACGTTGATGTAGTGCTGCACTTGCTGTAATTCGAATTTATAGATCTTTCCGAATGATCCTTTAGCTGGCGAAAGAATTGTGTATGAGGATTCACATCCATTATCTGCATGATTCTTTTCACAATTTTCTTTGATAAATCTGCTTCTTGTAATTTTGAAGTCCTATTGCATAACTCATTGTCTGTGTCAAAAAAATATAATTGAAAATAACATGAATTTTTATCATATGGGAGCAATGACGAAAGATCGTGATAAATTTGACCATGTGCTTTAAAAGTATAAACTCATTTCCTTGAGAATGCTAGTTGCTTGTCAAGTGTAACACCAAAGGACGTAAATGAAAAAATGTTATTGTATGCTCTAATATTTCTCCGAAACTCTTTAGCTTCTTCTGACTGGGAAACAAATAACTCATATAATTGAGCTGGAAGTTTAGGATTAGCCAATTTGATAGATCCATTTCCGCAGCAAAATGCTGGAGGCTCATACCGAAACCTTGTAGCATTGCAGTGGATGCATTCTGCCATACTTTTGAACTAAAGAGTATGTGATATTGATGGTTTATAAGAGATTTCTCCTAAATATATGTCGATTAAATTGATCAGGTGTGAGTAAGGAAAGAAATATATATATTAACAAAGTAACCATAAGTTGCAATATAAGTTTTTAATATAAACACAGAAAACTCACATAGAATATTACCTTCACTTTCCTGCTCATTTGATATCGCCTTGAAGAGCCAATTCGTTTCAGGTTTGTCTGTGGTATGTACTGATTGATTCCAGGATACAAATATTTGGGACCTTCTCATTGCAGAGTCTAATTGCGAATTTTTTACAATTTAAAATATAAAGTTCATATATGGTAGAATAATATAAGAATTCCTAATGACATAGTCTATCATTGTTAAATGGGGAGTGAGTAAAGCCAAAAGAACCACAGACGAATTGCATATACAATAGCTTTAAGAGAGGAAAGAAGCCAGTAAGGTGTTGTTACCTCTTGTGGAATCATATCCTATAGCACACTAAGTAAAGATATGTTATTTATATTTTTGACAGGTATAAAATAAGAGGCAGCAATATAGTAAGGACCCTGACTAAGTAAACAACAAAAAGAAATTTCTTTCTGTTTTGTTTTTTGGGTGATAAAAAAGGAATGCGAACAGCAACTCTTCAGACCACGCTTGAAGGATAATGAAATATTAACATTAAATAAGAAGGAAAAAATTATTAAAAGAACATATATTCACTGCTCCACGGAAAACAAAACAAGGTACACACTGCAAGCACGTTCAAGCCTCCCAAGGATGAAGGCGTGAGTGTGTATGCATACAATTTTTCAAAATTTTAGGCCTTTTAGCTGATAACATAAACCAGTTGATGTTATATCTATTGTCACACCAGGCCTTGACCTACAACTCACTCAGTCTCTAATGTTTTATATGTACTAAAAATGAGTGCATAATGAACCGAATAAGTGAGAAGTTCTCTAAGTGAGAATGGTGGACCAAGCAAAAAAAAAAAGAATTGCTGAAAACTGATAATCATTGCAGCAAAAAGAAGAAGTATATTAAGCAAGATATAACATTATATCTCCAATACATACCAATTATTCTGCTTTCTCGGTGATCTTTATCACGATTTCCAATAAGAGCAACTGCCTTTCGTTTCCTTCCTACAAATTTAATTTTAGTTAGCGTACGAATTTGAACATTATATAATCCTGATTTATAAATACTACGTGTAATATATTTATCGAAAATTTTATGTTCGTGTTCACGATGAATTTCTACAACTGAAAAAAGATAATATAATCAGTTAACTTAATGATTCAAAACTTTCAGCATATGTTGAAGAACATTAAGTTTAAATATCAGGTATTATTATTGCTACCTTGTTGTGCCATTTGTTTAAAAGGAATAATATCCTGTGTCATAAAACAAAGTTGTTAATATCATAATTTTATTGAAAAAAAAGAAGTTGGAGTAAGGCCTCATTTTTTTTTTTTAATATTAAGACGTCTGGATCTGAATACATATCTGAATATCTAGATGTGCATTAAGATTAAGACATATGAATCTGAACACACATCTAAATATCAAGATGTGTTTAAGCTCTGAATACTAAATGACTGAGACTGTTTATTTTTTTAGCATCTGATTATATAAATTTATCTTTATCTAAAAATTAATAAATATAAAATTCAAATAAAATACTAATTAATCTAATATATATATATATATATATATATATATATATATATATTGTGATTGCTGATAGTGATGGCTAACGGAGGTGCATGTGAGTACCCACTAGAGGCGGCGGTTGGTGGTAGTTTGGTTGATGGTAGTGGTTCTGGGTAGCAGCTAGTGGTGATTGGTAGCAATAACGATTATTTTTTAGGATGATAGTGGGTGGTGGTAGTTATTAAAAGGTGGTTGGTGGTTGTGGTTATGGTTGTGATTGAGAAAGGTGATGACTGATGATGGGTGGTAGTAGTTTATAATGGTGGGTGGTGTCATCTACGGTTATTAATGGAAATGAGGTGGTTGATTGTGGTAGTTAAGATGGGTGAGTGTGTGGTTATGGTTGAGAATGATGGTGGTGGGTGGTGGTAGTGGTGGCGGCTATGGTTGAGGGTGGTGGTGGTGGTGGTGGTAGCTGATAATAGTAGGTAATTGCGGCAATTAGTAATGATTGTGGATGATAGCATCTTAATGAAATTAAGTCTTGGTTATAGATCTTAATCATACATACCTATTCTGACTCATTAAGTGGTTGTGAAGTAAAAAATAACAAACACACTTAATGATTAAGATGTGAATGTTTAAGATTCAGACTTTAAAATCAAACGCACTTAATATCTGAGATCTGAATGATTAAGATTCAAACCTCCATTAAGTGCAAACAAACGAGGTACAAATCTCCAAAAAAACAGATGCCAACTAAAATATAAAGGCGTAAATTATAATTGCTATGCCAGCGCAAGTTGCCTATTTTTAAAAATTAAACTTAAATATAGTTCGGAAAAAATTATAGATGCTAACTTAGGGGAGACAATCGAAAATCTCTTGGAATGTGCATAATGGCAATAAATTCCTAATCCTTTTATTTTTTGATTCTTTTATTAATTATCATTGAATGAGGATGGTCTTCTGTGTCTTCGTCGTCCCTTCTCGTCATCTTGCTTTTGTTCTTCGTTTCAGTCACTTCTTTGTCAATTTCGATAGCAAAAATAGCTCCAATTTCATGCTATCTCTTCAGCAATTACACCTCTCCTAATTACATTGCCTTAATTCTCTTATCAATTTTGATCAAAAAAATGAACTCTTTATCTTGGACTCAAGATCAGCTTCTGGTAAAACTTCAATACTTCTTTATGTGGTATCAAAAGAAATGAATTAGCTAGAATATTATTTCACTAAAGCGAAGCACAACAATATCCAATCGTCATCAAATTTATATATTTGATGTACTAAAATAAAAGTAAAAAATATAACTTTTGGAGAGATTGATTGGATATATTTCTTAACATCATAACGTTTCAAGTATTTCATAGCATCAAAGAGCGTGACATTGATATGCCGTTTGTCATCGGATACGTCAAGTTTTAAGCAGTATCTATAAAGTGTTATGTAGATAAATTAGAAACTCATTTACTATAAAGAAATAAAATACAAGTGATTTTGTTATATGTTTACCTCTTCTCATAATCAATGTCCTTTATCATACAAATGCTACAATTAGAAATTTCGCTTTCAACATTCACCTTCTTGTAGCATTTTTTGCCAGAATAATACCAAAGATCACCTTTATCTACAAAGCTTGTTATTTTTGCATTGAATCTACAATATAAATCTTGCATATAAACAAATATCAATTATTAAGTGTCACGACCCAAAATCCAATTAGTTGTGATGGCAGCTAACCCAACCTACTAGATAAGCCAATAACCAACTATGCAGTTTAATGAGATTTATTAAGAAAAGAAATAATAATACAACTGCTTTTATACAAGAATTTTCCCAATGACTGGTAGTACAAATCATGAGCTTCTAAGATTTAGAATTTACAAAGCTGGATTAAAATAAAATACATCATCTGTTTGAAATATACATGAACAGATCTGAAATAATAAGGCTACCACGATCAAGAGGCAGTTATGACTAGAACACAAGTATATCTTCAGACCCAGCTCCCGCCACGCAGCTACATCAGCATCCAACATCTGGATGCAAGGTGCAGAAGTGTAGTATGAGTACAATCGACCACATGTACTCAATAAGTAACAAACCTAACCTTAGGTTGAAAGTAGTGACGAGCTGGGACAAGGGTCAAAGTCCAACTCCAATAACCAGCAACAGTTCATAATATCCACTGCGCTCACTGTGGATGTGCAGACTCCGGAGGGGCTCCTTCAGCCCAAGCGCTATAATAAGCCAATCATGGCATGAATGAATAATAACTACTGCGGCGTGCAGCCCCGATCCCAGCAATATCCTCACAATCATGCCCTTGGTCTCACTCAGTCATCTATTTCTCCAGTCTCTCGGGCTCACAATGTCATGAAAATCTGCCCAAAATGATGATATGATGTATCAATAAATAACAACCAGAGATTGAGATACGATATGGAAATGAATGAGTATGATTGAGTATGTAACTGCAATTTAAGCAAATAACTCCACAGCAGATATGACCTTTGTGGGTCCCAATAGAATAAGCATATAGCCTAAACATGGTTTCTAAAATGGATCACAGCTCAATTACTCTAACACGTAGAAATCTCATGGATAAAACAAGATTAGGTAACTACATAGTACCACAGAAACAACCGAGTCATAATTCACACGGTGCACGCCCACACGCTCGTCACCTAACGTGTAGGTCACCTCAACACCAAACACGTATCACGTATATTCAGGGGTTCATACCCTCAACACCAAGTTTAGAAGTGTTACTTACCTCGAACAAGTCATATTCAATACCGATTAAGTTAAACAATACTCCGGAAATCCAATTCCTCTTGTATCAACCTCCGAATGCCTTCCTATCTCCTTAATTCGAGCCAAAAGATCCAAAATTAGTCAAACAACGTACAAATTAATCAAAATATACTCCAATGCTTAAATTTAACAATTTATAAAAAAACATTCTACTCCGCTCGAAAAGTCAATCAAAAGTTAACAGTGGGGCCGACATCTCAAAACCCGACAAAACTAACAAAATCCGAAAACCATTCAATTACGAGTCCAACAATACCAAAATTAGTCAAATCTGATCACAACTCGACCTTCAAATCCTTAAATTATAGTTTATGAAGTTTCTACAATTTTCCCCAAATTTTCATCTCAAAATACTAATTAAATGATGGAAATAATGATATATTCATGTATAGTAACTAAATCCGAATTAGAATCACTTACCCCGATGAATTTCTTGAAAAACCCACGAAAAATCGCTACAAACCGAGCTCCTAAAGTTCAAATGTGAAATAATACTCTAACCCTCGTTTATAAAGTACAAACATCTGATCTCCCATTGTGCTGATCGCACATTTTTTTGTGCAGTCCGCACATTCCAGGTTCTGCGACCACAATCCAAATTGTGCGGTCGCACTTCAGTAGTGACTGCACCACCAGGCTTCAGTAAATTGACCATAACCTTTTGTACAAATGTCCAAATACTGAATGGTTTAATTTTCTGAAAACTAGACTCAAGGACTACAACTTTCTTTTTTGGATCATCTCCACATTCCTTGTAGATTAAAAGGTATATGCTTCCGAAGTCAAACCATCAACCTGCAGATTCTCCTTTCTGCGGCCGCAAGAGGATTTCTGTGGCCACAAGAGGATTTCTGCGGTCCGCACATGAAGCTTTGCCTCAGCACTCCAAAATGTGCCCTCCGCACTTCACTCACTCCAGAATGTCATCAAAGTGCCGAAATGCCCAAACTTGTTCAAAACCCACCCGAAACACACCTGGGGTCACCGAGACCCTATCCAAGCATACCAAAAAATCCTAAAACACACTACGAACTTACTCGAAGCCTCAAATCACACATAACAACATCGAAACGACAAATCACACCTCAAATTGAACTTAAATTAACTTTTAACTTTCAACTTACAAAACTTGCACCGAACATATCAAATCAACTCGGAATGAACTCAAATTTTGCACACAAATCTCGAATAACATAACAATTCCAATTCCCGAAACCACAATCCAAATCCAATATCATCAAAGTCAACTCTCGGTAAAACTTATAAACTTTCCAAACCTTCAAATTTCTCACTTTCGCCAATTAGTGCCGAATCCTTCTAGAAATATCCAAATGCAAATCCGGGCATACGCCCGAGTCCAAAATAACCATCCGGACCTAACGGAACCATCAGAACCCCGTTTCGGGGTCAAATACTCAAAATTCAAACTTAATCACCTCTTCCAACTTAAAGCTTCAATCATGAAATTCATTCTTCCAAATCGATTCCGAATAACCTGAAAACCAAAACCGATGATTCACACAAGTCATAATACATCATACGAGCTAGCGAAGTGCAAATGCTCAAAACGACTTGTGCGGTCGTTACATCATCCCCCACTTAAATATATGTTCGTCCGCGAACGTGCCGAGAGTCGTTCCAAAGTCATCAAACTGCTGCGTAATCTTAACATGCACATACAAGGGGGTGATCCCACATCATCCTATTCCATGTAGGCCCGACAGCACAACATAACTAAAGATCATTACTTCAACCGTAGCCCGTAAACTACAGAATCCAATTTCCAAAATCCGAACTTTCCTACAAGATCCGAACCTCGCTTCAACATAATGTATAAGTCTGAACAAGTTGTATTAAGCCTTAACCATAACCCCAGATGTAATCACATAACATACTACACAACTCGCGTACTCGCAGCACCACTTTCGATTACAGTAACTACTCAAAACCAACCTGGTACTAGTATTAAACCTCATTTCAAACAAAACCTCGTTCGACAAGTACCATAGCTAATTATCTAAGCCGACTTCTAAAGTTATTCTTCCAAACACGCCATAATCAAACCTGATAGTACTCATTCTAGGTCCAATGACCTTATATTATCAAATACAACTATTCCACAGACACGCCACACCAATATAACTCAGGCGACAAAAAGCGCAATCCGGGCACCCATAAAAAATGGGAAATATCCCAAAGAAGAGAACCATTTCGTAAGTTCAATCAGCACCACCACAACAAAATTCTAAGGACCCATCACGCATCGTAGAACTATAACACACGAATCTAACACTAAGGATCATATTTTAACATAACCCCACTACAATGCGTGACCCCATCCAAACACTAGTCCATATGAAATACCCCAAGCCACCATGCTCAAAATTAATAACCACGCGCAATTCGATATCAAGTACCCAAGGTGCATGACCATAACCATGAAGGAAACACAATACCAGTGTCCAGAAAGAACATAACCAAATGCGCAATCATCATTCAACACCCTAATATCCGTCTAGCTCCAATTCCACTAGAAGGCCCAAATAGACCTGCACCATGTGTTCCTATAACCAATGGATCACCACCCTCGTAGTATGGAAGAGTAACACATAAAAAATATCAGATACGAGAAAAATCAATTCTAACCGAATGGTACATCCCTCAACCATAGCAGCACGGAGTCAACAAATCCGACCCGGTGTAGAATACTCATCCTCCTTGGACCTACCAATGGGCCCCCAAATCAACTATGGTCATCCACAAATAGATAAATAACCCTCTGAAAGTCCACAATGACCTAATCATAACACATACTATCATCTGGTTAGCTTTGGCCACATTTTCATAGTCCACCACCATGAAATAATCTGCTCATGAGAACTCCCAGTCTCCTAATCCCTAGAACACACGAATCACCATATCTGCCCCAACTCCACCGCCCGAATGTCTAACACATCTCTCATACCCGATCATCCCATGAGGATTACTTCCAAAATTCTTTCGTGCCACATAGCAAAAATCTGAATATCAGCAGTCAATCAACCAGGAGAGTACCGCAATATTAATGAAGCATCCGTAAGTCAACACACAGTGTGCCTTCTAAAATGCGCACCCTTCTCAAGAATTACCAAGTAGTTATAACACTCATTTAAATATCTGAAACTATCCATTGCTGTCCAAAATTCATGACCTTCCCTCCAAATATGAACTGTGACCTTGCACATACAAATCTCGGCCCCCACACAACACACTGCATCT
>MCJB01051134.1:0-30118 GCA_002018475.1 Nicotiana obtusifolia | reverse complement strand
CTATACCCGTATAACTTTCATATAACTTTCCATAACATACACTATTTTCACAATGCTAAATGTAAGAAATATGCAATCTATCTTCATGTCCTCATCATAACATAAATGTTTTTCTGACTATAGTTAAAATCACACCTTCACGTCATCATGCCTCGTGCAATTAATATTACCTCCTTGTTTTCCCATTATTCAGTGGATTCTACTTGTGGGTACTCAATCATTTATATGATAATCACCTTCATATCTCGAGGTGTCTTCAATATCGTTGTAGTAGATAACATGTTAGGATTCGTGTGGCATCACTGCGTATCTTGGATCACTTTTAACTCATGAACTTCACACGTGTACCATTATCGTTAGCAAGCTCTTGAGTTTTAAACTACATATGCAATATTCCTAATCCGCCGGAAGTTCCAATTTGGCCCGATACATCACTTCAAATATTTATTCCTCTTAAATCTTAAGGTTCCATCAAAATAACAAGTTAACAACTCCCCTTGACACATGTAGAGGTGCTTTGGAGCTTACCTTCGTAAATTCTTAATTCCCACCATTCAAAAGGACAAAATAAGGCCTATACCAATTAGACAAACTCAAAGTTATTATTCCACATCACTTCACCTCCTTCGGCAACTTATTCACTTCTTGAAATCTTCTAAGGTTACACCTTTTGTGCATATCATGCATTAACACTTTTTCACTTACCCATTTAAGTTCATATACCTCAGTGTGCATCACTGAAGATTGAGTTTCCATTTTATCACATTTGACATATGGGAGGTGTTCATATGACATGCTTCAAATACCCTCAACTTGTGCCCCCACGTGGCATTTATTTCCTGTAAGTTACTGTAACAGCCCAGGCCACCGCTTGTAGAAATTGTCCGCTTTGGAGCCTTCGCCCCTCACGGTTTTAAAACGCGTCTACAAGGGAGAGGTATCCAAGCCCTTATAAGGCACTCTTCGTTCTCCTCTCCAACCGATGTGGGATTTGCCTATACCAATGTGGGATTTGCCTAAGGCAAGCCTTTACACTCACCCCCCTTGGGACTCAGCGTCCTCGCTGAGGTTTGCCCCACCACTGGGTTTGCCCCACCACCGACCTGGCACCGGCTCTGATACCAACTGTAACAGCCTAGGCCACCGCTTGTAGAAATTGTCCGCTTTGGAGCCTTCGCCCCTCACGGTTTTAAAACGCGTCTACAAGGGAGAGGTATCCAAGCCCTTATAAGGCACTCTTCGTTCTCCTCTCCAACCGATGTGGGATTTGCCTATACCAATGTGGAATTTGCCTAAGGCAAGCCTTTACAGTCACCCCCCCCTTGGGACTCAGCGTCCTCGCTGAGTTTTGCCCCACCACTGCGTTTGCCCCACCACCGACCCGACACCGGCTCTGATACCAACTGTAACAGCCCAGGCCACCGCTTGCAGAAATTGTCCGCTTAGGAGCCTTCGCCCCTCACGGTTTTAAAACGCGTCTACAAGGGAGAGGTATCCAAGCCCTTATAAGGCACTCTTCGTTCTCCGCTCCAACCGATGTGGGATTTGCCTATACCAATGTGGGATTTGCCTAAGGCAAGCCTTTACACTCACCCCCCCTTGGGACTCAGCGTCCTCGCTGAGGTTTGCCCCACCACTGGGTTTGCCCCACCACCGACCCGGCACCGGCTCTGATACCAACTGTAACAGCCCAGGCCACCGCTTGTAGAAATTGTCCGCTTTGGAGCCTTCGCCCCGCACGGTTTTAAAACGCGTCTACAAGGGAGAGGTATCCAAGCCCTTATAAGGCATTCTTCGTTCTCCTCTCCAACCAATGTGGGATTTGCCTATACCAATGTGGGATTTGCCTAAGGCAAGCCTTTACACTCACCCCCCCTTGGGACTCAGTGTCCTCGCTGAGGTTTGCTCCACCACTGGGTTTGCCCCACCACCGACCCGGCACCGGCTCTGATACCAACTATAACAGCCTAGGCCACCGCTTGTAGAAATTGTCCGCTTTGGAGCCTTCGCCCCTCACGGTTTTAAAACGCGTCTACAAGGGAGAGGTATCCAAGCCCTTATAAGGCACTCTTCGTTCTCCTCTCCAACCGATGTGGGATTTGCCTATACCAATGTGGGATTTGCCTAAGGCAAGCCTTTACACTGTAACAGCCCAGGCCACCGCTTGTAAAAATTGTCCGCTTTGGAGCCTTCGCCCCTCACGGTTGGTGGCTCCAAAGCCGCCTCACAGCGTCCTCGCTGTGTGGGGCGAAGGCTCCAAAGCGGACAATTTCTACAAGCGGTGGCCTGGGCTGTTACAGTGTAAAGGCTTGCCTTAGGCAAATCCCACATTGGTATAGGCAAATCCCACATCGGTTGGAGAGGAGAACGAAGAGTGCCTTATAAGGGCTTGGATACCTCTCCCTTGTAGACGCGTTTTAAAACCGTGAGGGGCGAAGGCTCCAAAGCGGACAATTTCTACAAGCGGTGGCCTGGGCTGTTACAGTTACATCATCACATAAGCCACTACTATGAGAAGACATTACCAAGTTGAGAGTCTCGCAATCTCTTATGAGACTAAGGGTCATCTCTTGCATTTTGCCTTGTTTACTTTTCTGAAAATCATGAAGGTTTCCTTATATCCTCTTTTCTAAAAGACACTTTTGGTCATTCTTGGTGTTATCCCAAATAGATCGTCATCCTTATAAATTACAAGGTGCTCGGTATGAACTTGATTGATTCACATTCTCTTACCTATTCGATTCTTGTCATTCCTCGACATCACATCATGGTAAATTGAGGTATTATCTTCCCATTTATCTTGTAACCATTACGTTTCATTTTTTTTACGTATTCCTTTGTTGTACTAGTAAACAGTGATTGTCATAGCAAATGGCTGACCCAATACCTTGATCTATAATTTAAAACATTCCTATATAGGCATTACCCGTTTTTTTCAACCTTCAGTACAATCTTTTGTGAGTTCTGACACCATTCTAACAGTACCAACTGATATCGTCACCTCATTTTCATTTCCATGAGTTCTCAGAATTCAACTTATGATTATTGTTCACCATAGTTGTACATCTTGAATGGATCAACTTTAAATATATTCTCAACCTTAACCCATCATTTAATTCTTTTATGGATAGTCCGATCCTTCCCAGCTATTTTTCAAGTAGCACGTGTAATATCTTGAACCTTGAGCTTTGTGCTTGTCACTTCTGTATCTACCACATCAGCTAGTCAATACACCTGAGAACCATGTCTTTCACTACAGGCACAACACACGATCTAGAGTAAGAAAAAAGTGAAACTCCCTAAATGTCCTTGTAGCCTCCCCGATATAAGTGTGACCGGCAACACACTGATAACAAGGACTCTACTTAACACGGCTCCATAGACTTCCTAGGACTCGACTTAGAACCTAGTGCTATGATACTAAGTTTGTCACCACCCAAATCCACGTGATCGGCACCCGGTACACTATCCGGCCCGAGCGAACCAACCCGTTTGATGCACCCAAACCATATGCATGAAAACTAATTTAACTGCGGAAGCTCTTGTTTTATATATTTTCAAGCTAAACCATGGAACAATTTTCCAATTCAAAATCATACATGAAGCCTCTCATAATCATAACAATGAGAGTAAGTAAAATAATTATCTTTTCATGTATGTCAAGTACAAGCCTATTACTACAACTTTTCACAACTATCTATGGAGCCTCTATACCAAGGAATAGAACAACACTTGGGCTAATGCCCGACTAACATAAATTAAGAAAATAACATGATAGCTACCATGAAATAGGAATGGTGCCTCACCATATACCTTAGGGAGAGAGTCATCCTAGCCCTATCCGCATGCCATGTATCATACCTCACCCTGAAACATGTAAAGTAAGTGGGGCCCTGGAGAGGAGCCCCGAAAGGCTGAGTGCACCACAGCGGTACTTAATAAGTGTCATAGACTCTTTCTAACTCAAGTTCCTGGGACAAGATTTTACAAAAACTATGCAACCAATATTGGACATAAATTGATAAACAGTTATATAAACCATGCTCTTTATCATTTCAAATAAAAGACAAGTGAAATGTAAGCCATGCTATAGAGTTTTAGAATGTCTTTATCAATTCAAGATTTTAATAGAAATCACATAAATCCATTTCAATCTCATTAAGTCATTGAAATCATTTTTGGCGCCTTAGGTCTAAACATAAGAAAGTTCTCTTTTACCTTTCACTGGGAGTACTATACCAACACTGACATAATGAACAATTACTAGGTGATCATCCTAGCAACAAGTTTTTGACCCTACTTTTCTGGGCGGCTTCCCGTATTGCCGTGCGAGTCGAAGTAACCTCATTACTTTAAGTAATGATCATCTGCCCTCTCAGTGGGTGACTTTATCCCACAAACCTCACCTTTGCCTTGGAATGTGTCCCTGCAACGGCATGTGTAGTTTCATGGTAACGAACTCAACATCCGAACCAATCTCGGTGTTATCCATTAGTAACTCTCAAAATATTTGATATATCAAAAATAGATTCATAGCATAATTGCCTCAAAAGATCTATTTTTATCAAATGATGATTTTCATAGACAATCCAAACCATTTGAACAAAATCAAATGAATAACCTTTTTCATGTTAAAGCCTTTAGCAATTAACATCAATCTAAAGATACAACAAGTGCTTCCTTTGTTGAAATTTCAAAAGATAAACTTTTTCATCAAAACATATATTTAACACTCAAGCATTTTGTACTCTTATCAACAAATAAGTTTTAATAAAACTTATAAGAATTTCTTTAAGTGTCACTTTGCCAACAAGTTTTGAAGACAAGATTTTTATAAAATTACATGACACTTCATAAGCAACAATTTTTAAGAAAAAAAAACAAGGTGACATCTTTCCCGCTTGTCCCCACAAGTACGGATGCACATTTGCAAATAATACAATTTATCAACTATGTCATGCGTTTAAAGAGAATCCCTCAAGAAGAGTACGTCTTAATCAACTTACCTCAAACTTCAAGCTCCAAAAATACTACAATGCTCCAATTGATTAAAATGTCCAAATATCGCCCACAATTCAATATCTACCATTAGATATCCCAAGTAGATCAAAACAAATACAAAAAAATTCATAAATATCCATTTAGGCATCACAATTCGGCAACAAGCCTTCAACCATCCCAAGTTATCCAATAGGCTCACCCATTAGCCTATTCAATTCCATTCTTATGATTTAATACTCATTTGGAGTCATTAATAATACTACGTTAATTACCCAACATCAATTTTAAGAACTAGTGTTGTATCTTATCCAAATGGTGATTCCCATTTCAATTCATTCATCAATTAATTTATCGAGTCTATTGGAATCATTAGAAACTCAAAGCAATTCCTTTTATATCAATTCATCAATACACATCTTCTTCTTTACCCAAAATGGCATTCTCAAGACCCATCCTTAGGATTTATACAATATCCCATTACAACTTCAAATTAAACTCATAAACATGCTACCAATACTCCAATATGACATATATATGAAGCTCCAGTGAAGAGATTACCTCTTGGTGGAAGAATCTAACTTTTCCTCTTTTTGGTGTTCTTGAAGATTCAACCCATTTGATCTATAATAATATTAGTGTTATCACTAAATGATGTTATACAATCATCCTTGTACCAAAATAACTTACCTTGAAGTGTATCCATGGTGGAAGAGCTCCTCCTTCTCTCTAGAAATCCATTCCAAGTTGATGAACTAACCATTTCTCTCTCTAAACCCCTTATTTCTACACTTTAAAAATGGGTCTGATGGGTGCGTAGCCCCTTGTGTATGCTATGCACAAAGGCTATGCGGGGTGGTGTTCCATTCCTATTCAATTGGCAGCTGGTGGATTTGCCTACGCAAGGTGCGTAGGCCACGCTACTATCCTGCATAGGCTACGCAAGACTCGCGTAGCTATTCTGCTATCCTTTAGTAAAAAGGCCATAACTTTTTGTAGAAATATCCAAATGACAAATGATTAGAAAAATTAGAAACTAGACACATATACCTTACATTTGATAGGTCATACACCATATAACACTTCATATCTTGAGAGTTATGCTCGTTTGACGTTAGGTTTTGTGCGAACTCACTTGAAACTTAACCCCATCATATAATTTTCAACTTGACTTAGCCTTAGGGCTTTTCTTAGACCATAAACCATTCTTAATGCAACCCACACGTATATTATCATGATCAATTGATATCCTTCATGTTATTAGTCCTGTTCATACCCAAATTACGATAATTAGCACCCGTTACTCTTCTTAATGGTCTTAAAACACTTCAAAATTTTACCGGGTGTTACATTCTCACCCACTTAAGAACATTCGTCCTCGAATGTTTTGCAAGTCATTACTAGGAACAATATTATCCCCCTTTCACCTTAACCACATTCTTAATTACTCCTGACTTCATGTGGATCTTAGAAGTTCTTCCACAATTTTAACTTCCTTAAGGCCCCAAAATTTGGCTAACTCTCTAAATTCTTAAAATTTTGGCAGAGTATCCCCTGTAACTGAGACTATCCAAAAAAAAAAAATTCAACCTGTCCAGAACAAGCCCCCACACGGGTACTAGTTTCAACATAATTCAACAACCAAATATCTTTACATAATAGGATGTCTAGGCCCCACACGGCCGCACATCTATGCTCAATGTACAACAACAAACTATCTAGGACCCGCACGGTCACACACATGTCATAACAACAAAATATCTAAGCCCCACGTGGCTGCGCATATACAAAAATTGTATCAAATAATTCTTTACAATTTAAAATAATTGCATATCTATGCCTCACTTATTCCAACACCGGTTACTCTATATTGCAACACATATTACTACCATGCATATTTGTATTCTCTTTTTATTATGTATACACCAAGTCGCAAGTGAATGAGCTTTTTTTTTTTGCATACGTTAAAATCCTTCTTCTTTCATTCAAAGACTTTCATATTTACATCAAATTACTTCTAAGCATAGTTTGTCCTCACAAGACTCTTCATTATCTAGTTACTAAACCGGTCATTTTGAGATCTAGCACATCATTCAACGTTTTGAGGCCTTGAGTAGCTTCATTTTAGGTATTATGACTTGTCCGTGTGGTCTGAATTGAATTTTGGGAAGTTCGGATTGATTTGGAAAGAAAATTTTAATTTCGGAAGCTTTAAGTTGAGAGAATTGACTAAGGTTTAAATTTTGAGTAGACAACCTCGAAATTGAGATTTAAAGGTTCCAGTAGGTTCGTATGATGATTTCGGACTTAAGCGTATGTTCAGGTTGAGTATCGGATCACCCGAGAGCATTTCGGCGCTTATTATGGAAGGTTGGTATTTTAAAGGTTTAAGAATTTCATAAGTTTGGTTTGGAATGGATTTTGATGTTATCGATGTCCGTTTGGGGTTCCAAGCCTTGGAATAGCTTCGTTATGTCATTTATGACTGGTGTGCGAAATTTGAAGTCCTTCCGAATTGATTTGATACCTTTCGACAGAAGATACAGAATTTGGAAATTTGAAAATTATAAGTTTGATTCAAGGCGCGATACATGATTTTGATGTTATTTGACATGGTTTAAGGCTTCGACTAAGTTCGTATTGTATTTTGGGATGTGTTGGTATGTTTGGATGGGGTCCTGGGGGCCTCAGGTGCGAATCGGATTAAAAACATATCGAGTTTGGACTTGGGAGAAGTGCTGAGGCAGCTGGGGTATGGTGCAATTGCACCTGCGTGGAAAGGGCCGCAGGTGAGAGACCTCAGAAGCGGCCCTGGTGTCACAGAAGCGGTTGGGCTTAAGTTTGGTTGGAGACACAAGAGCGAGGAGTTTACCGCACCTGCGGGAGCGCAGATACGGGCCATGGAGCACAGAAGTGGAGGTGGTGTGGAGTTAGTAGATCACAGGTGCGGGTGTTGTGGCGCACCTACGGAGCTGCAGGTGCGGTCGTGGGTGCGCAGGTGCGGAAGGCTGCTCGAAGTAGGGAGTCCGCAAATGCGGGTGATTTTCGCAGAAGCGGATGCACATCTGCGATTGAGGGCCCGCAAAAGCGGAAACCTGACACCTTAGGGGAAACTGCATCTGCGAGGTGGCTTCCGCAGAAGCGGTGCCGCAGGAGCGGCTGGTGTTCCGCAGGTGCGAAAAGTCGGCTGGTCAAATTACTTAAAAATCGAGGTTTTGCTCATTTCACTCATTTTCTCTCTTGGTTTGGGTGATTTTTGGAGAGCTTCAAGTGGAGATTTTCATCATCTATGGCAAGATAAGTTATTCCCACCTATTGTAATTTAAATATATCGATTCTATAAGGATTTAAACATGGAAATTAGTAGAAATTGTGGGGATTTTGGTAGAAAACCTAGAATTTGGCATTTTTGGAATTTGACCATGAAATTGGACATGGAATTTGGAATAAATTATATATTTGAGTCCGTGGTGTATGGATAAAGTTTATCATCAAACATTTTTGGAATCCGGGCATGTGGGCCCGAGATTTATCAACTTTTCCAGCGGAGTTAGGAATTATTTAAATTGATTAATTATGGACATTAGAATATATTTGATTGGTTTGTACATTGTTCGAATAGTTTTGGATCGACGAGCATTGGTTTGAGGTGTTGGAGAGGCCTCGGAGACGGTTATGGAACTTCGGAGCAAGGTAAGTCTCCTATCTAACCTTGTGAGGGGGAAACTACCCCCTAGGTAATATTTATTGTTATGTGAAACTAGTTGTGGGTGCTATGTACGCAGTTCGTACGTATCTACAACATGTTTATGTCCGGGTAGACTTAGGATCTTATCATGTAATATTTGAATTATTTGAACTCATTCTACTGACTTAATTAATTGAAGTTATAATTGAAATTGATTTAGAAATAAATATTTGACTTAGGATCCATTATTGCTGTGCACTTCATATCTATTATGAGTTATCATATTATTTTATTAGACCTCTAATAAGTGTCGATGTCGACCCCTCGTCTCTACTTTTCCGGCTTTAGGCTAGATACTTACTGGATACGCGTTGATTTACGTACTCATGCTGCACTTCAACAATAAATGTGCAGGATCTGACAGGTTCATTTGGTGATCATCTTGGCGCGCAGGCTAAGGGTGGCAAGTGGGCCGGTCCGAGCCCGCGAGCTAAGTGGGCTGGGACCGTTAGGACCGCTAGAGGTGAGCTCGCGCCGGTCTCGTGGGTCAGTTCTTAGCTAGAAACCATCAGGACTGGGCCCGTTTCGCCCGCCAAGAGACCGGGACCGGACAGGTCCCTTGACGGGCAAAATGGGTCCAATAGCTATTTTTTTTGGCTTTTTGAAAAAAGAGCTGTTGGGGAACAAGTTATTCGTCAATTCGGTAAACTCGTTCCAACTCTTAAATCTTAATATTATAGTTTTGTTTGTTTTATTTATTTGCTATTACTTGATTAATTAAGATGTCTTCCTTAAGAAATATTTTTGGTAAAAATAAGAATAAGGGAAATTCCAAGTCTGGCGAATCTAGTGGTACTGCTGTTCCTCCTCCCCTGCCCCCGGCTCCCCGAACCAAACCCCATACCCGTAACCGATAACACTTTATTACAATTTAAAATAATTTTGCCATAATATTGCACCCGGTGAACATTTAAACCACGAATTAATGAATGCTCTCTATTCTAATAATTATAATACTATTGATGAAAATGATGATGAGGAAATTGATCTTGATGAAACTCAATCGGACGATGATACACCCACTAGTCCTGCTCCTGATGTTGACCCAACTAGTGATAACACTACTAATCCAAATGATAACCCATCTGATACTCCCGTTACTGCCTCTACTTTTTCTAAACAACCTACCAAATGGCAGAAAACATCTCATGTTTGGCCATTTTTTACTCAACTAGTTCCACAAAATAAGTCTAAGTGTAAAACTTGTGGTATGGAGTTAGCTTTTAAATATTTTGGATCGCGGAGCGGGACGTGATCTTTGGCTAGACACATAAAAAAACACCCTAAAGATAACGTCAGATATCAACATCTGAAAGCTTTGGCCGAGGGGAAAAGTGTACCTAGTCCAAGTCAGGATGACCCTAGTACTGATTCAAATCAATTTCAATTGGGAATTAATACTGTTATCGATGGTATCTTATATTATGATCCCAAAAAAGATCGGGAAGAATTGGCAAAAATGATAACTATTATATGCTTACCTTATAGTTTTCCTTCTGACCCTGTGTTTGTGCATTATATTAGAATTTTTTTTAATCCTACTTATAAAGGTTTTCCTCGCACAACCGTAAAAAGCGATATTTATAAATATAAGCATGAATATGAATAATATTTGTGCTATTTATTTACTCATATAAATTGTCGTGTTGCTATTACAACTGATATTGGTAGAAGTAACAACGACTGTGATTACCTTACTGTTACATGTCATTGGATTGATGAGGATTGGATAATGCAAAAGTGCATAATTTCCTATATAATAATTGCTTCACGTCACACAGGGCAGTTTATTGCTAGCACAATTACGGATATTTGCAGATATTTTTGCAATAGTGATAAAATAATGCCGGTTTCAATGGATAATGCTACTAATAACACAAATTCTATAGACTTGCTTACCACTACGCTAAATCCTGCATTTAGTAACATTTTTCATGTTAGATGTATTTGTCATATTTACCATTTAATTGTGGGTAATGGTATGAGAACTTTAAATATTCAAATTGAAAAGGTTAAATCGGCTCTTAACTGGCTTTTTCATTCAAACCGTAGAAGTAGACTTAGAGAATATTTTAAAAGATGCGATGAATGTGGCCTAAGAGAAAGAAAGGTTCATAAACCTTGTCCAACCAGATGGAATTACATGTATGAAAGTTTGGTTGTTGCATATGAATATAGAAACCCCATAAACTCAACATTTAATGCACATGTAAGTGATGATGACGATTACCTTACAAATGGAGGTTGGGCTAATGTTAAAATGCTTGTTGATCTTTTTTGAAAAATTTCATATTGCTACAAATGAATTTTCTGGGCAATATTATCTTACTATTTCTAACTGTTTAGTTTATATTGCAGAACTTGCAAATTTATTTGTCATTTTTCACAAGATGGGGAAATTTATCAACTTGCTATTAATTCTATGAGAAAAAAGTTTAAATTTTTTTTCCCTATTCCCCCTATTTATGGTGTTGCTGCTTTGTTAAATCCGTGTATGAAATTAGGAGATCCTCAATTTCGGTATGAAACTGTTTATAATTGTTTAGCACTTGAAGACGATAAGTTGCCTAAACTTCCGGAAGCAATAGCCTCAATTAGAATAAATGCTCAAACTATTTATAATGCTTATCAAGTTGCATTAAATCATGCTAGACCAAATGTTCCAACTCCTTCTTCTTCTGATTCTCAATCTTCTAAAAGATCTGCAGGAGTAAGAGGACTTAGTGTTTGGGCGGGGTTTAGGGGTTCTTTTGGTTTTAGTAGTAATAATTTTTCACAACTAAATGAGCTTGAAGATTATTTGTGGCAGCAACTTGAGGAAGTGAATTCCGGCGGCACCTTTAATATTTTGCAATGGTGGAAGGATAAAGAAAAACACATTCCGGTTCTTTCAAGGATGGCCCAAGACATTTTTAACTGTTCAAGCTTCAATAGTGGCATCGGAGAGAGCTTTCAATCAAGCAAGACTTCAAATCGATGATTATAGAGCGTCTATGAGGGAGAGCTTGGAAAAATCAGTACTTTTTAGAGATTGGATCCGTTCAGAAAGAAGAAATTTTAGACTTGCTGAATAACAACCAGAGGAAGACGAAGCTTACGAAGAAATACTAGCTGAACTTGCTGAGGATGCTGCTTCGCCCGACAATGGAAGCGACGATGACCAAGCTACGCCATCACCAACTGAACTTTCTCCGAACCTTGAGGGATTTATGAAGTTTGTAAGAAATAGCATGTAACTTGTATGAGCAAAAATTAGTATGTATTATGTAACTTCTGTTTTGGCACATCTTGATTAGTTCCTTTTTCTTCTCAATGGTGGTATTAGCACCTTGTTGTGCTCATTCCATAGGGGGGAGGAAGAATAAGAAAGATATTGCCATGTTTTTTATTGCTATAATAAAATTACAAGGCATTGCTTTGAATATCTTTTTACAATATTTTTGTCTTTAAATTTGAATTAAAGAATTAGGTGACAATTCTAAAATAAATTTACAAGGCATTGCCTTATATATATTTTTTAACATCTTTTTGTCTCTAATTTCTATCTTTAATTTTTTTTTTAAAATCACTACTTAGCCGTTGGGCCCAACCCGTTTAGCCCAGGACCATGAGTTCGTGGGCCCGATCCCGGGCCGGTTCCTACAAAAAGACCATTTAGCCCGTTTATTTAAGGACCGGGATTGGCCCGGGATTGCAGCCCACAAGACCGGCCCACTAGGCTCGTTTAGGGCTCGGCCCGGCCCACTTGCCACCCCTAACATTAGCGCATCTGTTGTGGAGACTTTATGTGAGCTGCAATGTAGGCTACGCATCGCAATGTCTCCACCGTACTATTTATTTTATCCTATCTTATTTACCTTCTGGATATATGTTCTATTATTAATGTATTCCTTAACAAATGGTCATGTACTTGTAACATAGGGTTTTGGGGTTCCTACGGGTTGTTCATAGTTGTAATTGTGTAAATATTATCATTTACCCTGTAAATTCTATTTCATACTATTTTATTAATGAAAATTATGATTTCAAAATACTAAAATAAGTAATTAAGTTGATCAATCACCGTTGGCTTGCCTGGCGGTGGTGTTAGGCGCCATCACGACCTTTAGTGGATTTTGGGTCGTGATAGCTTGGTATCAGAGCATTAGGTTCATTTAGGTCTCACGAGTCATGAGCAAGTCTAGTAGAGTCTTGCGGATCGGTATGGAGACGTCTGAACTTATCTTCGAGAGGCTATCGGGTTGTTAGGAGCACTTCCCTTCTTGATTTCCTCATCGTGCGGTTTGATTCCATTGAGGCTTGTGCCTTTATTTCCTTCCTACTCAATCTTATGCGACATGAAACACTTGTTATCAATTGGACGTTGAGGCGTTGTAGTGGTACTGCAGACGTGCAGGATGTTTTTCCCTTCTTGTTCGAGCAGGCTATTATCGTCGCCTTGCGGAAGGATGTTCTTTTGTTCCAGCTCAGTATATGCATTTTCTATGGTTTTGAGACTATGCACGGATTGCTATGATGTTTATGCGTTGTTATCTCACAGTGTTGGTGTAATGGTAAGGTGCTCGTTTATCTATTGGTGCAGAGAATGACTTGAAGAGAGGATTTCTCAGTGCATGATTTAGGGGTTCAACATTTAATTCCGGTAAAAGATAGGCAATCAGACTATAGATGTCCAGGTTTGGTTGATGAAGTGACGAGACTTGGTATTTTCAAGTGTGGTGGAATTCTCATTTGTGATGTGGTATCGTCGTCCTTGTTAGGAACATATTAAGGTTTGCCAGTGTTATGGTCTTCTTTGATTTTTGCCTTCAGGGCTGAGTGTTGTGAAAAGGTGCTTAAGAAGCGGTTGTCAAAGATAGCGGTGTGTAGCAGTTCCGAATCGAATTGGTAATTTTAATGTTGATGGCTCGAGAAAGATGATCTTCTAGGAGTTAGAGTTAGTAGCAGTTCATCAGTTCCGCTGCTACAGGTATGGATTTGATTTGAGGCAACATTTGGCAGCGAAGTATGAGGAAGGACATGGCGGGAGGTGTCTCGCGGAAAATGAATTATTAGCAGGTCAAGTATGAGTAGTGGAGGTCAAGAAGTTGCTTAAAGGAGACGGTTTAATCGTAGTAAGAGGGGAAGAATAGCCTATGGATTCTATGGTAGGATAGCCGCATGTCTTGAGAAAATGTAGAATGATTTGGGAATCGTGATGGAAGGTGATTTGGTCTATGAATTTTATTTAGGACGGTGACTACTGTATTGAGGAACATTGAATATGGCAGAAAGGAGTTTGCTTGAAATGAAGAGGGGTGTAAAAACTTGATTATCGTTGGGATGCAACATGACTTCGAGTTTGGAATGTATTGTCGGACTTTCAGTTGATGTCAATGGGGAATGAATGGACTTGTACAGCTGGTGGGTGAGCACGGGCTCAGGAGGGTTTACTGATTTCGTGGTAGTTGTACCCAATGCAGCGTCATTGGGAGATACCGGTATTGAATTCCACAGGTGGGCTATCTCTTGTGAACATGTTAGCGGTTGTGTGATTGATGAAGTTTCTATGAAAAGTTCTACTTACTACCCAATAGAAGGTCAAGTATGCGATTGTAGCTGATAATTCAGAATGTTTCGTGAAAATCTTAACAAAAGGCTTCGAGAAATTTGGTTGGTTGACGGTGTGAGATCATGGTATTGAGAAAGAGGAATCGTCATGGGCTCCACATTATCTGATGGTAGCTAAAAGCTAAGTGGGGGAGCCCACCGTCTACGATTGGATCGCGTGGTTGTCTGCTTGTGCGGTTTCTGGTTATCGATGCGTTGGTGCACTGAGTATGAAAATATCAGGAGTAATTCGAACAAGAAACTTGATGAATGTGCGCTGCACTTTGCCTTATCAATTCAGGTGCAGGTTTTGGGAAGACTCATAGTTTATGCTTCTTGTGGATGTAATGTATAAGGAAAAGAAATCAGCCGGTTGCTTCTTTGAAAGGGTGTTTATGTGCTAGTAAAGCATTGAAGTTTGGTTATATTCGGGATCAGGTCAGAGTGGGTGACTCTAAAAAACGGTCCTAGTGGGTTCAAGAGTTTAAGTGCAGCGCCTAAGGATTTCGGGTCCAATGTGTGGTTAAGGATCGAGTGTTCACAGTGGATTATGAACGGGATTTGGAATGTTCTATATTATCATCGGGTATGGGGTGCAGTATTTGAGGAAAGGAAGGAATAGCTCGAGATTTGCGGAAGGTCTTGTAGAATTGGTGTACCAATTGGAGATGCTATTGTGTGCTTGTGAAGGGTATGAGATGGTTCATGGGCATTGAGACAATGTGGTCTCGCGATTTGGGTCACTCGGGATGAGTGCGGATTGAGTTCGTTATGTTGTGAATGGAGCTATTATTATTTCTAAGTCAGGTCAAGAGTAAATTGAAAGAAGTTGGGTCGGTTAGTAATGGTTGAATCGGTATGAATGTGGCAATGATCAGTTCCTTTGGTGTGTGAAGTTATACCTGCAATTTGTGGTTGTACGTGCGGGCTTGACAGACACCACAACTTGATTAATTTGGGAGGTATTTGATTCAAATGGCCTTGTGGTGTAAATGGATTCCGGAAGAGTCATGGCGATTTAGATCACGACTTGAGGTTTGTATTTGCTGCGGTTTGGGAATTCAGTTGCGTGTTGCATTGGTTCTCCTGAGATGAGCTAAGTGAAAGGTTTCTAGCCAATGAAGTGTTTATTCTACTAGTAGTTCAAGGGTTATGATGAATCCTTGTATTCTCGCGTAGCGGCGTGATAGGTGCAGTGAGCGGCATGGGAGTTTGAAAGTTGAGGATCAAGGTTGCGATCCGGTGTTGACAAGAATGTCACGAGCTCGGATGAGCAGGAGAGAATCCAGATGTTCAGAGTAAGCTGGCATTTTCTTTAGCGTCACCTGAGAACGACGTTCTGGTTGAGCAAATTATTTAAAAGTCGAGGTTTTGCTCATTTCAATCATTTTCTCTCTTGGTTTGGGCGATTTTTGGAGAGCTTCAAGTGTAGGTTTTCATCATCTATGGCAAGGTAAGTTATTCCCACCTATTGTAAGTTAAATACATGGATCCTTTAAGGACTAAAACATGAAAATTAGTAGAAATTGTGGGATTTTTGGTAGAAAACTTAGAATTTGACCACGAAATTGGACATGGAATTTGGAATAAAATATATATTTGAGTTCGTGGTGTTATGGGTAAAGTTTATCTTCAAAGATTTTCGGAATCCAGGTACGTGGGCCCGAGGGTTGACTTTGCCGACTTTTCAAGAGGAGTTGGGAATTGTTTAAATTGATTAATTATGGGTATTAGAATATATTTTGATTGGTTTGCATGTTGTTCGAATAGTTTTGGATCGACGAGCATTGATTTGAGGTGTTAGAGAGGTCTTGGAGCCGGTTATGGAACTTCGGAGCGAGATAAGTCTCTTGTCTAACTTTGTGAGGAGGAAACTACCCCTAGGTGATATTTACTGTTATGTGCAACTAGTTGTGGGTGCTACGTTCACACAAGGTGACGAGAGTCCGTACATAGCTACAACATGTTTATGTCCTAGTAGACATAGGATCTTAACATGTAATATTTGAATTATTTGAACTTATTCTGCTGGCTTAATTTAATTGAAGTTATAATTAAAATTGATTTAGAAATAAATATATGTATAATAGGCCGAGCCTTAACACTTTGAGTTGTGGGCGAGTTATTTGAGAAAAGGTAAAGATTATATTCGATATGTGCTCATGTACTGTATTGTAAACACGTGTCTCGTAATTCTGGTAACTTTCTTCTTTTCTTGTGGAGCGCGCCGAACGCCTCGGTAGTATAATTGATGCATCTATGGTTCGTGCTGCTCGACCCTCGGCAGTGTACATATTATTCTGGATCGGGCCAAACGACCTCAGCAGAATCGTGCGTTATATCGCTAGTAGTTCGCATATTCACGAGATAAATCTTCCACTGATGCCTGCCATTTTTATGGAATTCCTTATTATTTGATATTGGCACTTGGCACTTTCTGAGCTATTAAGGTACAATACAAGATCGAGAAATTTATACTTTAAAAGAAATAAATTGGAAAATTATGCAAATTTACAGATTTACTCCACTATTGCTGTGCACTTTATATCTGTTATGAGTTATCATATTATTTTATTGGACCTCTACTAGTGTTGATGTCGACCCCTCGTCACTACTTCTTCGGGGTTAGGATAGATACTTACTAGGTACGCGTTGATTTACGTGATCATGCTGCACTTCTGCACTAAATATGCAGGATCTGATGCGTTCATTTGGTGATCATCTTGGCACGTTGGCACATCTTTTGCCGGAGACTTTATGTGAGCTGCAACTCAAGCTACGCAGTGCAGTCCACCGAGTTTCCACCGTACTATTTATTTTATCCTGTCTTATTTACCTTCCGGACAGATGTCGTATTATTAATGTATTCCTTAGCAAATGCTCATGTACTTGTGACATCGGGTTTTTGGGGTTCCTATGAGCTTTTCATAATTGTAGTTGTGTAAATATTATTATTTACCCTATATATTCCGTTTCATACTATTTTATTAATTAAAATTATGATTTCAAAATACTAAAATGAGTAATTAAGTTGATCAATCACCCTTGACTTGCCTGACGGCGGTGTTAGGCGCCATCACGACTTTTAGTGGATTTTGGGTCGTGACAGTACATATTTCTATTTTCTTAATCTTAACCAACTAATCGATATCACAAATATCTTTATGATATTTTCTTACCAGAAATATAAGTTGTATTTGCCATTGTGCCTACCATAGGAATATGACCATAGATTGTGGGCTTTCAACTCCCAAGTGATAATGCTATTAGGATAATACTTGCACCTTTTAGTTCATTTTCTCTTTTCTGACCCCGTGCTTCTTATCGGGGCACATTGTTTTGGTTAGCAAAAGTATTTAATATTTGGGAATATGTATAATATAAGCTTTTCTTGCCTCATTTCATGCCAAGTGTTCACATACTTTATCCTCATTTATAACCTTCATTTGTTCTACTAAGTCCAACATATGACCAAAGTACTTCCCTATTTTCGCCTTTGCTTGAATTTAATTCAAGTGACACATTCTCCAAAGTTATAAGAATCTATTCAAGTTGCCCATTAAATATTTGACTATTAAATAATACTTTTTTATAACCCCAATGTTGAACACCGTAACTATTGCTCGTGATAAACATGTGATCCCTATACCGACAATGTATGACAATTTAATCATTTCATCAGGAATCTTATCGAGGATGTTTCCTTATTCTTTCTTTTATGAATAAAATTTTTCTATTTTATTTTTCCTACCATCACCTTTAAAGTGATTTCTACTTGCTCTGACGCTCCCCACCTAGGCGTAAAACCCAAATCTAAAGCTTGAACATGATACTCAAAGATTTAATTAAATTCGTACCCCATTCCATCTGATTATACACACGTCCATATACTACAAGTTATTTATTCCCAACTCAAAATATTATTTAACCATTTCAAATTTCCACGAAGCCTTGGCTTCTACTTTGCACTTACACTTAGTAGTATCTACGATCCTGACAATAAAAGAAAAATAATTATGCTCATCAAGGATTTATGTCACACCGTGATGGCGCCCAATGTAGCCGCTAGGCAAGCCAACAGTGAACTAACCATGTATTTATTCTTTTTTTTTTTTTATAATTTCAAAATAGTTGATTTCTATTTATTAAGTAAATAAGAAGTGAAAATTTTTAGTAAGGTAGAGCGTGAACCAATGAAAGAGCAAAATACGGGAAATAAATACCAAAAACCATAAAGTGTCTACTAGCATATTCCCAAGACCCGGTGTTCACAAGTGTATGAGCTACTAGTAGAATCTACAAAACAACTATGCTACCATCTGAAATAAGATACCAAAGTCAATACGAAAGAGAGACTGCGGGTGCTGCAGAACGGGCTGAGAGAGCAGCTCACCACTATGTCTCAGGATGACGGGAGTGCGCGCCTGGATGAACGCCAGATGCATCTGCCTCAGATCCTGCACGATTAGTGCAGAAGGGTAGCGTGAGTACATAAACAACATGTACCAAGTATCCAGTCTAACCTCGAAGAAGTAGTGATGAAGGATCGACATCGACACTTACTACGGGCCAATAAAATAAATACAGAAATTCAACATAGGCATGGAATACATGAATAGTAAAAATAACACAATAACTAGCAAAGAATAAATGGTTCTTTAACTGATAGTCAATTTAAAAGTCTCCAATTGACACATGATAACTTCAACAATTTCAGGCCATTAAATAAATTATAACCTCTCAAGTCATAAAAATAATATCAAGTGTATTCGGGCTCCGAGTATTATCACGCACGATTTACGCTGAGGTCGTACGGCCCGATCCAAAATATTGTGTGCACTGCCGAGGGTCGAATGGCAAGAACCATAGATGCATCTATTATACTGCCGAGGCGAATGGCCTGCTCCATGAGAGTAGAGAAGTTTACCTTGCATGCGGAAGTACATGCGACGCGAGAGAACATGGATTTCTCAGAGTTATTATGTATTCCTCAATTCTTCCCAAAATAAGATATTTAAATTCAAAATTTGCAGCTTTAAAGTCCCTAGTCTCAGCTCTATTCAAGACAATTAATATGCATAATAAATACAACTATACAATTAAGGCATGATGTGAATCTAAGACTACTCGGACATATCATAGAATATAGCTACGCACGGACTCTCGTCACCTCGTGTATACGTAGCTCCCCACACAACTAATACACAACAAAGTTACACCTAAGGGGACGAGTTCCCTCTTACAAGGTTAGGCAAGAGACTTACCAAGTTCTCAAGCTCACTTCCGGTCCACAAACTCCGCTCTAAAGCCTCAACTTGGTGCCAATCAATCCGAAACTAGCCAAATGTCATATAAATTAATCAATACACACTCACAAGTTCATAATTTAGCCATTTGAGAAGTTACCAATCCCAAATTGGAAGATCCCTAAAATTCACCCCTTGGACCACATGCCCGAAATTTTCGAGGATTAATGTTACCCATAACCTCACGAACTCAAATATATAATTTCTACCCAATTCCATAATCATTTTCATGGTTAAATCTCATTTTTTATCAAAACCTAGGTTTTTCAACTAAACTGACATTTTCTACAATTTATGTGTTAAGAATCTACCCAAAATGCATGTATTAAACTCATCTTGTATAGTTATTACTTACCTCAACGTGCTAGGTGAAAACCCTTCTTCAAAGAGCTCTAAAATCGTCCAAGAAGTGAAAGATATGAACAAAAATAGCCCAAGTCCCGACATTAAAAGCCCTCACTGCCTCCAGGGATTCCGTTTTTGTGGACCTTGGGTCGCACCCGCGACGCTGCTTCTGCGGGCAAAGTTCCGCTTCTACAGATCACACATAACCCAACACTGGGCGCACCTGCGGAAGGACACCGCACTTGCGAGACCGCTTCTGCGGCTCGCCTCATGCACCTGCGACCTTGCCCTCACCGGCCCCCCTCCGCGCCTGCGATCCCCTCATCGCAGAAGCGAGTCTGCTTCTGCGGACACCGCCCAGTCCACTCCCATCCACACTTGCGGTTAGCTCCTCGCAGGTGTGAATGCACCAGAAACAACTGCTGCTACTTCAGCCATGGCTCGAAGTCCAAACAAGTTCCGCGCAACATCCGAATTGCACCTGTTGCCCCCAGGGCTTCGCCCAAACATACCAAAAAATCTGTAAACATGAAATGGACTCGCTCGAACTCTCAGAACGCGTAAAACAACATCAAAACTAAGAATCAAACCCCAAACCAAATCAAATCAACTTATGAACTTTAATTCTTCCAACTTAACCCGAATGCACCGAAACACATCTAAACTTCTCGGAATGACACTGAATTTTGCATACAAGTCATAAATCACCATACGGAACTATTCTCAGGTTCAAAATCCCAAACGGACCTCGATAACACCAAAACCTACTTCAAATCAATTTAATGAACTTGGAAACCTTCAATACGCCAACTTTCAACATCATGTGCCGAAACGCTCCCGGGTCATCCAAAACCCGATCCGAACATACTCCTAAGTCAAAAATCATCATACGAACCTATTAGAACCATCAAATCCCGGTTTCGAGGTTGTTTATTCAAGACGTTGACTCAAGTCAAAGTTAACCATTTTATGCTACTATTAAGGAACTAAGTGTTCCGATTTCAACCTGAACCCTTTCAAATCCGAATTAACCATCGCCGCAAGTCATAAACAATAAAAGCACCTACGCGGTGTCTTATTTAGGGGAACGGGGATCTAGAAAGTAAAACGACCGATCGGGTCGTTACATTCTCCACCTCTTAAACGAGCGTTCGTCCTTGAACGTCTAGAATCATACCTGGAGTGCCGAATAGGTCTGGATATCTGCTCTGCATGTCCTCCTCGGTCTCCCAAGTTGCCTCCTTGGCTGGTTGACCCCTCCACCAAACCTTTACGGTAGAAATATTCTTGGACCTCAACTGACTAACCTGTCTGTCAACAATGGCAACTGGCTGCTCCTCATAACCCAAGGCTCTCATCTAGCTGAACCGTGTTGTAGTCTAACACATGCGACCTATCGGCATGATACTTTCAGAGCATCGACACGTGGAGAACCAAATGAACTCATGATAGATTGGGAGGCAAAGCTAGCTCATAAGCAACCTCCCCAACTCTCCTCAATACCTCAAATGGACCTACGAACCTTGGGTCAACTTGCCCTTCTTCACGAACCTCATGGTCCCCTTCATCGGCGAGACTTTCAAGAGAACCTTCTCTCCCACCATAAATGATAAATCACATGCCTTCTAATCCCCGTAACTCTTCTGTCTGGACTATGCTGTGTGAAGTCGCTCCTAAATCAACTTCACCTTTTCCATGGCATCTCTCACCAAATCAATACCATATAGCTTAGCCTCGTGGGGCTCGAACCATCCAATGGGCGAACGACATCGCCGACCATACAAAGCCTCAAATAGAGCCATCTTAATGCTGGACTAATAACTGTTGTTATAAGCAAACTCAGCCAAAGGCAAGAATCGATCCCACTGCCCTCTGAAGTCAATCACACATGCTCTGAGCATATCCTCCAAGATCTGAACCGTCCGCTTTGACTGCCCGTTGGTCTACGGATGAAAGGCCGTGCTGAGCTCTACCTGGGTCCCCAACTCACTCTGTATTGCCCTCCAGAAATGCGAAGTAAACTGAGGGCCCAGTTTCAAATGATGGAAATAGGCACACCATGAAACCGAACAATCTCCTAAATTTAAATCTGGGCCAATCTTTCTAAAGAATACGTAGTCACAACCGGAATGAAATGTGCCGACTTGGACAACCTGTCAACAATGACCAAAACTGCATCAAACTTCCTCAAGGTCCGCCCCAACCCAACTACGAAGTCCATAGTATTGCGCTCCCATTTCCACTCAGGTATAACCATCTGCTGAAGTAGGCCACCTAGCCTCTGATGCTCATACTTGACATGCTGGCAATTTAGATATCTTGCCACATACTCAATTATGTCCTTCTTCATCCGCCGCCACCAATAATGTTGCCTCAAGTCGCGATACATCTTTGTATCCCTGGATGAATAGAATACCGGGAACTGTGTGCCTCTTCTAGAATCTTCTCCATCTAGCTATCAACATTAGGAACAACTAGGCAACCCTGGAGCCGCAGAACACCATCCTCACCGATAACAACCTCCTTGGCACCACCCTGTAGCACTGTCTCTTTGAGAACCAACAAGTGCAGATTGTCGAATTGACGAGCCTTGATCTGCTTGAATAATGAAGATCGCGCGACAACGCATACAAGAACTCGGCCGGGCTCTGAGATATCCAACCTCACAAGTCTATTAGCCAAGGACTGAATGTCCCAAGCCAATGGCCTCTACTCTGCTGAAATGAATGCCAAACTACCCATACTCTCAGACTCTCTACTCAAGGCATCTGCGACCACATTCACTTTGCCCAGATTATAAAGGATGGTAATATTATAATCCTTTAGTAACTCAAGCCACCTGCGCTGCCTCAAATTGAGATCCCTCTGCTTGAACAAATGCTGCAAGCTGCGATGATCGGTGTAAACCTCATAGAACACCCCATCAAGATAATGCCTCCAGATCTTGAGAGTATGAACTATCACGGCCAACTCCAAATAGTGAACGGGGTAATTTTTCTTGTGGGGCTTCAGCTGACGTGAAGCATATGAAATAACTCGCCCCTCTTGCATCAATACACAACCTAGGCCAACGCGTGAAGTGTTGCAATACACAGTATACATCCCTGAACCGGAATGCAACACTACACCGGTGCTGAAGTCAATATGGTCTTGAGCTTCTAAAAGCTCAACTCGCAATCATCAGACCATCAGAACGGAGCATCTTTTTGGGTCAATCTAGTCAAAGGTGCTGCAATAGATGAGAAGCCGTCCACAAACCGGCGATAATAACTTGCTAACCTCAAGAAACTCCTGATCTCGGTCGCTATGGTAGGATGAGGCCAACTCTAAATTATCTCGCTCTTCCAAGGATCTACCTTAATACTCTCGCCAATACAACATGCCCCAAGAATGCCACAGAATCTTGCTAGAACTCGCACTTGGAGAACCTAGCATAAAGCTTATGTTCCCGCAAGGTCTGAAGCACCACTCTCAAATGATGCTCGTGCTCCTCCATGCTACGAGAGTAGATCAATATGTCATCAATGAAGACAATGACAAACGAGTCAATATATGGCCTGAACACCCGGTTCATCAAATCCATAAACACTGTCGGGTGTTGGTCAAACCGAAGGACATCACTAGAAACTCATAGTGGCCATATCTAGTCCGAAAAGCCGTCTTCGGAACATCCAAATCACGAATCTTTGACAGATGATACCTCGATCTCAAGTTGATCTTAGAGAACACCCTGGCACCTTGCAACTGGTCAAACAAAACATCAATACGCGGAAACGGGTATTTGTTCTTATTGGTAACTTTGTTCAACTAGAGGTAATCAATGCACATTCGCATAGTCCCATCTTTCTTCTTAACGAACAACACCAATGCACCCCAAGCCGACACACTCGATCAAACAAACCCCTTTGCTAGAAACTCCTCAAGCTGTTCTTTCAACTCCTTCAACACTTTCGGAGCCATGCGGTACGATGGAATAGAGATAGGCTGGGTACCTGGAGCCAAATCAATACAAAAATTAATATCACGATCTGGTGGCATGCCTGGTGGATCAAAAGGAAATACATCGGAGAACTCCTGAACCACGGGCACTGAATCAATCGCCGGAGTCTCTACAACTGTATCCTGAAAATAAGCTAGATAAGCCAAATAACCCTTCTCGACCATGTGTCTAGCCTTTATAAAAGAGATAACCCGACTAGATGCACTAACATATGAACCTTTCCACTCCAATCTAGGCAACTCTGATATCGCTAAGGTAACAGTCTTGGTATGGCAATCCAGGATGGCATGATATGGTGACAACCAGTCCATGCCCAGGATGATCTAAACGTCGGTCATATCGAGCAATTGAAGATACACTCTAGTCTCATAACCACAAAAAGTCATGATACAGGATTGATAGATCTAATCCACAACAACAGAATCGCTCACTAGCGTGGACATATAAACAGGAGTACCCAATGACTCATAAGGAACATTCAGAAAATGAGCAAACAGAGATGAAATATATGAATATGTAGACCTTGGATCAAATAGTATTGAAGCATCCTACCGCAGACAGAAATAATACATGTGATCACGACATCTGAGGATACTGCATCTGGTTTAGCTGAAAAAGCATAGAACCTAGCTGGAGCGCCACCTGACTGGCCTCCACTTCCAGGACGGCCCCTACCCACCTGCCCTCTTCCTCTAGGAGGTCAAACGGCTGGTACGATAGCTGGTGCGGTAGTCATAGGCTGATGAACCTGCTGTACTGCCTTGCCCTAATGTCTAGGACAAAACCTCTTCATACGGCCAACATCCCCGCACTCGAAACAACCCCTCGGAACAGTGGACTCCTGACCTGCAGTCTGACCCTGATGGCCTGAATACCCACTAGAGGAACCCTAAATAGCTGGTGGATGGTAGGAGCTCTCTGGAATGGCGCTGAAATATGGACGCACTGGAACATCTTGAGAAGGCAACGGTTCTGGATATGTGGGCCTGCTAGACTGACCCCTCACGAACTGACCTCTGCCCCTAGGCGGAGCATCACTAAACCCTCTAGAACATTGTAACAGCTTGTCCCTCAGCGTCTGCTCTCTGCTCCGCTGACGAACACCCTCGATCCTCCGAGCTATCTCCACAACCAGCTTGTAAGAGGTCCCTATCTCAACCTCTCGGGCCATAGTGGCCTGTATACCAGAGTGCAAACCCGCAATAAACCTCCACACTCTCTCTACATCGCTGGGGAGTATCATAAGTGCATGGCGAGACAACTCAGAGAATCTCGCCTCATAGTCGGTCACCGACATCTGACCCTGCTAAAGCTGGTTGAACAGAAATCTCAACTCTTCCCTCTGAGAAGGTGGAATATATCTATCCAGAAAGAGACGTGTGAATCGGTCCCAAGTTAATGGAGGAGAACCTGCTGGCCTGCCGAGGAGATAGGACTGCCACCATCTACGGGCCCTACCCTCCAGCTGAAAGGTGGTAAAGTCAACCCGGGGGACTCCAATATCTTCATGTTATGCAGTCTGTCCCTGCAACGATGAATAAATTCCTGGGGGTCCTCATGCCGATCACCTCCAAAAGTAGGAGGATGTAGCCTGGTCCATCTATCCAATAGCTTTTGCGGCTCGCCGGCCGCAACTGGTCTGGGCTCTAGTATAGCCGCTGCATTTGGCAGAGCTCCGCTCACGGTAATGCACCCCAGGTCTAATATACGGCAGTTGCATGCCCTGGAAACCTAAGCGGTAAGGGTTTATGCTCCCCCTCCCGCCTGAGATGTGGCTGGGTCTGTTGGAAATAAACCAGCCTGTGTCATAGAATCCATGATCCACTACATACGGCCTATGACCTCCTGGAATCCTGGTGCGGACATGAAATCCATTGGGGCTGGCTCCACTGCGGGCACCTCGCCCTGCTCCTCAATAACAGGATCCTCCACTGGATTCACTGGTGGCAAAACCAGAGCAACTCTAGGATGCCCTCGTCCTCTACCACGAGCTGGAGCCCTCCCTCGGCCTCTGCCTTGGCCTCTAGCACAGGGGGGGGGGCAGCTCTTCCACGATCGGGTACATCTGCCGCGCGCATTCTCACCATCTCTTATCAACTGCACGATAAGAGATTGGGAAACACCCTATAGCCTCTCAAAGATAAGTACGGACGTCTCTGCACCGATCCGCAAGACTCTATTAGGCCTGCTCATGACTTGTGAGACTTACGTAAACCTAGTGCTCTGATACCATGTTGTCACGACCCAATTTCCTTTATAGGCTGTGATGGCGCCCAATGTCGCCGCTAGCAAGCCGACGGTGAACTAAGGCATGTATTTATTATTTTTTATAATTTCAAAATAGTTGATTTTTATTTAAGTAAATGAGAAGTGAAAAATTTTAGTAAGGTAAAGCATGAACCAATGAAAGAGCAAAATACGGGAAATAAATAACAAATACCATAAAGTGTCTACTAGCATATTCCCAAGACCGGTATCACAAGTGTATGAGTAACTAGTATAATATACAAAACACCAATGCTACTGTCTGAAATAAGATAGACAGAAAGTAAATACAAAAGAGAGACTGCGGGTGTTGCAGAACGAATTAAGAGAGCAGCTCACCACTATGCCTTAGGATGATGCGGGTGGGCGCCTGGATGAATGCCAGAAGCACCTGCCTTAGATCTTGCACGATTAGTGTAGAAGTATAGTGTGAGTACATAAACAACATATACCCAGTGAGTATCCAGTCTAACCTCAAAAAAATAGTGACGAAGGGTCGACATTGACACTCACTATGGGCCAATAATATAAATATAGAAATTCTACATAGGCATGGAATACATGAATAGTAAAAATAACATAATAACCAGCAATGAATAAATGGTTCTTTAACTGATAGTCAATTTAAAAGTCTCCAATTGACACATGGTAACTTCAATAATTTCAGGCCATTAAATAAATTATAACCTCTCAAGTCATAAAAATAATATCAAGTGTATTCGGGCTCCGAGTATTATCATGCACGATTTATGCCGAGGTTGTACGGCCCGATCCAAAATACTGTGTGCATTGCTGACGGTCGAACGACACGAAACATAGATGCATCTATTATACTGCTGAGGTGAACGACCAGCTCCTATGAGAGTAGAGAAGTTTACCTCGCTCGCGAAAGTACTTGCGACGCGAGAGGACATGGATTTCTGAGAGTTAATATATATTCCTCAATTCTTCCTAAAATAAGAAATTTAAATTGAAAATTTGCAAATTTAAATTCCCTAGTCACAGCTCTATTCAAGACAATTAATATGCATAATAAACACAACAGTACAATTAAAGCATGATGTCTAAGACTACCCAAACATATTATGGAATATAACTACACATAGACTCTCGTCACCTCGTGCGTACGTAGCTCCCCACACAATAATACACAACAAAGGTACACCTAAGGGGATGAGTTTCTCTTACAAGGTTAGGCAAGATACTTACCTTGTTCTCAAGCTCACTTCCGGTCCACAAATCCTCTCTAAAGCCTCAACTTGGTGCCAATCAATCCGAAACTAGCCAAATGTTATACAAATTAATCAATACACACTCACAAGTTCATAATTTAGCCATTTGAGAAATTATCCAACCCAAATTGGAAGATCCCTAAAATTCACCCTCGGGTGCACGTGCCTCGATTCTGGAAATTTTCGAGGATAAATGTTACCCATAACCTCACGAACTCAAATATATAATTTCTACCCAATTCCATAATCATTTTCGTGATTAAATCCCATTATTTTTTATCAAAACCTATGTTTTTCAACTAAACCCACATTTTCTACAATTTATGTGTTAAGAATCTACCCAAAATGCATGTGTTAAACTCATCTTGTAAATAAATCACTTACCTCAACGTGCTAGGTGAAAACCCTTCTTCAAAGAGCTCTAAAATCGTCCAAGAAGTGAAAGATATGAACAAAAATAGCCCAAGTCCCAAAATTAAAAGCCCTCACTGCCTCCAGCGATTCCGCTTCTACGGAACTGGGGTGGGCAAAGGTCCGCCTCTGCGTAACACACACAATCCAGCACTGGGTGCTCCTATGGAAGGACACCGCACCTGTGAGACTGCTTTTGCAGCTCACCTCGCGCACCTGCAACCTTGCCCACACTGACCCCCCTCATCGCAGAAGCGAGTTCGCTTCTGCGGACACTGCCCAGTCCACTCCCATCCGCACCTGCGCTCACTGGCTCGCACCTGCAGCTAGCTCCTCGCAGGTGCAATTGCACCAGAAACTGTTGTTGCTTCAGCCATGGCTCCAAGTCCAAACAAGTTTCGCGTATCGTCCGAATTGCACCTGAGGCCGCCGGGGCCTCGCCCAAACATACCAACAAATCTGTAAACATGAAATGGACTCGCTCGAACTCTCAGAACGCGTAAAAAAAATATCAAAACTAAGAATCTAACCCCAAACCAAATCAAATTAACTTATGAACTTTAAGTTCTTCCAACTTACCCTGAATGCGCCGAAACACAGCTAAACTTCTCGGAATGACACAAATTTTGCATACAAGTCATAAATCACCATACGGAACCATATAGAACTATTCTCAGGATCAGAATCCCAAACAGACCTCAATAACACCAAAACCTACTTCAAAAAAAATTTAATGAACTTGAAAACCTTCAATGTGCCAACTTTCAACATCATGCGCCGTAACGTTCCCGGTTCATCCGAAACCCGATCCGAACATACGCCTAAGTCCAAAATCATCATACGAACCTATTGGAACCGTCAAATCTCAATTCTGAAGGCGATTACTCAAGGCATTGACTCAAGACGAACTTAACAATTTTATGCCATTATTAAGGAACTAATTGTTCCGATTTCAACTCGAAGCCTTCCAAACCCGAACTAACCATCCTCACACGTCATAAAACAGTAAAAGCACCTACGGGGAGTCTTATTTAGGAGAACGTGAATTCAGAAAGCAAAATAACCGGTCGAGTCATTACAATTTCTTTGCCCCTTCTCGTACCCAAGTATCATGGCACTTCTAGCCGCAACTCATGTTGCCAAGTATCATCTCTTCATGTCCTTACAACAATAATAAAGTTAGCATAACACTTTTTTGTGCCTATTTTACTTTTAAAAAAATCTTTTTCTAACATCTTGCCCTTCAGTCCATTTTTAAATATATTTAAATACAACTGTCTTAGGCTATACCCGTATAACTTTCATATAACTTTCCATAACATACACTATTTTCACAATGCTAAATGTAAGAAATATGCAATCTATCTTCATGTCCTCATCATAACATAAATGTTTTTCTGACTATAGTTAAAATCACACCTTCACGTCATCATGCCTCGTGCAATTAATATTACCTCCTTGTTTTCCCATTATTCAGTGGATTCTACTTGTGGGTACTCAATCATTTATATGATAATCACCTTCATATCTCGAGGTGTCTTCAATATCGTTGTAGTAGATAACATGTTAGGATTCGTGTGGCATCACTGCGTATCTTGGATCACTTTTAACTCATGAACTTCACACGTGTACCATTATCGTTAGCAAGCTCTTGAGTTTTAAACTACATATGCAATATTCCTAATCCGCCGGAAGTTCCAATTTGGCCCGATACATCACTTCAAATATTTATTCCTCTTAAATCTTAAGGTTCCATCAAAATAACAAGTTAACAACTCCCCTTGACACATGTAGAGGTGCTTTGGAGCTTACCTTCGTAAATTCTTAATTCCCACCATTCAAAAGGACAAAATAAGGCCTATACCAATTAGACAAACTCAAAGTTATTATTCCACATCACTTCACCTCCTTCGGCAACTTATTCACTTCTTGAAATCTTCTAAGGTTACACCTTTTGTGCATATCATGCATTAACACTTTTTCACTTACCCATTTAAGTTCATATACCTCAGTGTGCATCACTGAAGATTGAGTTTCCATTTTATCACATTTGACATATGGGAGGTGTTCATATGACATGCTTCAAATACCCTCAACTTGTGCCCCCACGTGGCATTTATTTCCTGTAAGTTACTGTAACAGCCCAGGCCACCGCTTGTAGAAATTGTCCGCTTTGGAGCCTTCGCCCCTCACGGTTTTAAAACGCGTCTACAAGGGAGAGGTA
>MCJB01051133.1:1911-32188 GCA_002018475.1 Nicotiana obtusifolia | reverse complement strand
GCTGGTTGGCTCCCACCTCTGCCAGCCTGAGCTCCACCTCTAGTACCTCTACCTCCACCTCTAGTACCTCTACCCCCACCTCTAGCTAGCTGGGCTGGCTGCGGAACATATGGTTCCTGTACCATAGCACGAGAACTCTGATGCGGAGAACTGCCCGAAGCTCGTGGGCAATACCAAGCAACGTGCCTCGTGTCGCCACAAGTAAAACAAGCCCTCGGCTGTCGACCCTGGAAACTCTGAAGCGGTGGTGCACTGATGGGTGCCGGTGGTGCACTGAAGGACTGCTGATCAGGATACTGCATCTGAGGACCACGACTACCTGAAGCACCATGAGAAACCTGAAGAGCTGACTGGAAGGGCCTAGGAGGATGGCCTCTACCATATTAATCTCTGCCTCCGGACGAAGTACCACTAAATATGCCTGAATGACGGGGTCTCTTATCCAAGCCATGACCACCTCCATGCGACAGAACCATCTCAACTCTGCGAGCCACGTTGACCGCCTCCTGAAAAGTAATCTCACTCCCAATCTCCCTAGCCATCTGAAGACGAATCGGCTGAATAAGACCGTCAATAAATCTCCTTACCCTCTTCCTCTCTGTAGGAAGTATGATGAGAGCATGCCGAGCCAAATCGATGAACCTGGACTCATACTGGGTAACCGTCATGAAACCCTGCTGGAGGCGCTCAAACTGCCTCCGATAAGCCTCTCTCTGAGTGACGGGGAGAAACTTCTCCAGAAACAACTCTGTAAACTGCTCCCAAGTCAAAGATGGAGACCCAGGTGGCTTAGTTAAGCAATAATCCCTCCACCATGTCTTAGCGGATCCAGACAGACGAAATGTAGCAAAGTCTACCCCATTGGTCTCAACAATACCCATACTCCTGAGAACCTCGTGGCAGCTGTATAGGAAGTCCTGGGGATCCTCCAAAGAAGCACCGCTGAAGGTAGTAGTGAAGAGCTTGGTGAACCTATACAGCCTCCACAAAGCATCGGCGGACATAGCCGCTCCATTGCCGGCCTGAGCTACTGCACTCGGCTGAACTGCCACAGCTGGCTGAACCGCTGGAACCTGAACCTAGGGAGCTATCTGCTCCAGAGTGTGAGTAGCAGGAGTCTGAGCCCCTCCTTCAGCCTGAGAAGTGGCTGGTGCTACAGGAAGCAAGCCTGCTCGGGTGACACTCTCCATGAGACCCACTAATCGGACCAAAGCGTCCTGAATAACTGGGGTAGCAATAAACCCCTCTCAGACCTGAGCTGGGCCCACCGGAACTTCTGGGGCCAGAACCTCCTCGTCAAAATCAACCTGAGGCTCCGCCACTGGTGCTGCTGCTGGGGGCTGAGCTCTGCCCCTACCTCGGCCTCTAGCATGGCCTCGGCCTCGCCCTCTGCCCCTCGTTGGAGCTGCTGCTGGGGGCTCGGGCTACTGAGCAGTAGATGAGGAAGCGCGTGTTCTCGGCATCTGCGAAAGAACAGAGTAGAAATCCAATTAGCATTGAGAAACAAAACCGCACGACAAGAAAGAACAGATGTGAAGTTTTTCCTAACTCTGTAGCCTCTGGGGGGATAAATACATACGTCTCCATACCGATCCCTCAAACTCTACCGAGCTTGTCTGTGAACTGTGAGACCCATGTAACCTAGAGCTCTGATACCAACTTGTCACGACCCGAATTTCCCATCCTCGGGAGCCGTGATGGCGCCTACTAGTGAAAGTTAGGCAAGCCAATCAACCGAAATATTTGCCTTATTTCCATTTACACTCATTGCAACTTAAAGCCAACAACTAAAGAACAACATAAATTAACGAGCAGAATGAATGAAATTTCAAACTTAAAATATCGCTATTAAAATTTCCTTAACGAACCACCCAAGATTTAGTGTCACAGCTTCACAGACTGTCTAAGAGTACTACAAATAAGGGTCTGAAAGAAGTAACAAAATACTGTCTCTGGGACTACATAAAAGAAACAGGTAAAATAGATAGCGGGAGATGCCAAGGTATGCGGACGCCTGCAGGACTACCTTGGGTCGCCTGATAATCAAGAAGCTGGGATCCCCCTACGATCCGAAACCTGCGGTGCTGGGATCTGCACAAAAGAGTGCAGAGTATAGTATCAGCACAACCGACCCCATGTGCTGGTAAGTGCCTGGCCTAACCTCGGCGAGGTAGTGACGAGGCTAGGACCAGACTCCAAATAGACCTGTACAGTTATATATATATATATATATATATATCTATATATCTACAGCGGAACGATAGAAATAAACAAACAATTAAAGCTGGGTAAGGGAAACATGCTTCGGGATAACAGATAAAAACAAACAGATCAACAACGAGTATTAAAGAAACTGCCAATTAAATTCTAATACAAATAAAGGGAAATACAAGCAACTTTCACTTTCAGTTTCATCTTGTTGCAGGCGTGCAACCCGATCCCATTTCATTATATCTTGTGGTAGGCGTACCACCCGCTCCCATTTTATTATATCTCGTGGTAGGCGTACGACCCACTCCCATTTCGTTATATCTTGTGGTAGGCGTACCACCCGCTCCCATTTTATTATATCTTGTGGTAGGCGTACCACCCGTTCCCATTTCATTATATCTTGTGGCAGGGGTGCCACCCGCTCCCATTTCATTATATCTTGTGGTAGGCGTACCACCCGTTCCCATTTAATTATATCATGTGGTAGGCGTACCACCCGCTCCCTTTTACATATTATCACAAAAATCACAAGAAAATCCCGGCAAGGGAACAAAAGGAATATAATAACTTCCCAGCAAGGGAACAATAATATCAAAGCAAACATCCCGGCAAGGGAACAAAATCTGCCCATCAAAAAGTTCAAGTTGAAATGTACTAATAAAATAATACAGTATATTTTATAAAAACTAAAACAGAAAAAAAGAATTTGCACGTTCCTAAAACTATTTTGCTGGTTCCTGAAATACACAAAGTTAGAGAAAAATAGTTTCCTAATGGAATTAAAACAACAAGAAGCTTGAAGTTTCTCGAAAATCATATACTTCCTAAGAAAGAAAAGAAAAAACAAAAAAACAAAAAATGAAGTTGCCAAGTTGATGAAATTATTTCATTGATTCCTACATAGCCAAAAATTAAAGAATATAAAGTATAATACACAACACACTGTTATCCTATCAGCAATTTTAAACGCGAAAGCCAAAATATCAGCTAACCATGGCCATGCACTAACAATGCTCAACTTCCACATTCATTTTTATTGTAGAAAACTTCGCAAGTAGAATAAAAATAGTACTACATATTTACATTGCAAATTTACACGAGAATAAACTGATGAAAATATCTACAATTAAACTGGATAGAGAGAATGCCAGAGAATAAAAGAGATACTCACCAGAACTCAAAAATACAGCAACTAAAACTCAGAATTACATCAAAGAAACTCACTAAAACTCATAACACAGCAAGGAAAATTCACGGTCATGCTCGACACCAACATATAGATACTCGTCACCATGCCTATACGTCGTACTCAACAAGAAGCAATTAACAAATAGGACACAGCTCCTAATCCCTCATGCTAAGGTTAGACCGGATACTTACCTCATTTTGAAACTTTGTGTCTGAAGGCTTCAAATCTTTATTAAGCTTTTCAATGTCGAAATATAAATTCCAGCAACTCCGATATCGACAGAATTCCTAAAACCTTCTATTATATTTTTCGATAAATCAGTCTCCCTGTCCTTTAAAGTAAAACTCTCTCTTTTATATAACAAAGTCTCTAGTAGAACACGTCGAATAACCACAAGCTGATAATACAGGGAAAATCTAATGACTGATACTAAAAGTGGCCTCAAAGCGGGAATCTCGAACAGACTTGGCAACCTCGATCGGATTTGTCGTACATCAACCTCAACTCAACCTCTCGCTTCCTTTTTTAATGTTGTTGTTTTATGTCAAAAAGAGTTGAAAGAGGAGTTGCAAGGGAACTGATTTTGGAGCTTTTCAACTCTTTTAACTCTGGCAGGGCCATGCGATACGGCAGGATAGAAATGGGTTGAGTGCCCGGAGCCACATCAATGCAAAAGTCAATATCCCTGTCGGGTGACATCCCCGATAGGTCGGATGGGAATACCTCGGGAAACTCATGAACCACGGGCACAGATTCAATAGAGAGGACCTCAGCACTGGAATCACGAACATGAGCCAGATAAGCCAAACACCCCTTCTCGACCATACGTCGAGCCCTCACATAAGAGATAATGCTACGGGTGGAATGACCAGGAGTCCCTCTCCACTCCAAACGGGGCATACCCGGTAAAGCTAAGGTCACAGTCTTGGCATGGCAGTCCAGGATGGCGTGGTAAGGTGATAACCAGTCCATCCCCAATATGACATCAAAATCAACTATGTCTAAAAGCAATAAGTCTACACGGGTCTCAAGGCCCCCAATCACTACAACACAGGAATGATGGACTCGATCTACCACAATAGAGTCGCTCACCGGGGTAGGCACATAAACAGGAACACACAATGAGTCACTAGGCATGGCCAGATACGGTACAAAATAAGATGAGACATACGAGTAGGTAGACCCTGGGTCAAATAATACTGAAGTATCGCTATCACAGACCAGAACCGTACCTGTAATCACTGAATCTAAAGCCTCCGCCTCGGGCCGGGCTGGGAAAGCATAACATCGGGGCTGAGCCCTACCACCCAGAGCCACATCTCTAGGACGGCCTGTTGCTGGCTGGCCCCCTCCTCTGCCGACCTGAGCTCCACCTCCCGTACCTCTACCTCTACCTCTAGCACCTCTACCCCCACCTCTAGCTAGCTGGGCGGGCTGCGGAACATCTGGTGCCTGTGTCATAGCACGAGAATCCTGGTGTGGAGAATTGCTTAAAGTACAACGGCAATACCTAGCAATGTGCCTCGTGTCGCCACACATAAAACAAGCCCTAGGCTGCCGACCCTGGAAACTCTGTAGCGGTAGTGCACTAATAGACTGCTGATCGGGATACTGCATCGGAGGACCGCGGTTACCTGAAGCACTGTGAGAAACCTGGAGAGCGGACTGAAAGGGCCTAGGAGGATGGCCTCTACCATATGAATCTTTGCCTCCAGATGAAGTACCACTGAATCTGCCTGAGTAACGGGGTCTCTTATCCGACCCGTGACCACCTCCATGTGACAGAACCATCTCAACTCTGCGGGCCACATTGACTGCCTCCTGGAAAGTAATGTCACTCCCGGTCTCCCTAGCCATCTGAAGGCAAATCGGCTGAATGAGACCGTCAATAAATCTCCTCACCCTCTCCCTCTCTGTAGGAAGTATGAGATGAGCATGCCGAGCCAAATCGATGAACCTAGACTCATACTGGGTAACCGTCATAGATCCTTGTTGAAGGCGCTCAAACTGCCTCCGATAAGCCTCTCTCTGAGTAACGGGGAGAAACTTCTCCAGAAACAACTCTGTAAACTGCTCCCAAGTCAAAGATGGCGAACCGGCTGGCCCAGTCAAGCAATAATCCCTCCGCCAAGTCTTGGCGGATCTAGACAGGCGAAATGCTGCAAAATCTACCCCGTTGGTCTCAACAATACCCATGTTCCTGAGAACCTCATGGCAGCTGTATAGGAAGTCCTGGGGATCCTCCGAAGAAGCACCGATGAAGGTAGTAGTGAAGAGCTTGGTGAACCTATCCAGTCTCCACAAAGCATCGGCGGACATGGCCGCCCCATTGCCGGCCTGAGCTACTGCTCCCGGCTGGACTGTCACAGCTGGCTGAACCGCTGGAACCCGAACCTGGGGAGCTACTTGCTCCGAATACGAGTAGCAGGAGTCTGAGCCCCTTCTCCAGCCTGAGGAGTGGCTAGAGCTGCAGGAAGTAAACCCGCTCGGGTGACATTCTCCATGAGGCCCACCAACCGGACCAAAGCATCGTGAAGAATTGGGGTAGCAATAAACCCCTCTGGAACCTGAGCTGGGCCTACCGGAGCTGCTGGGGTCGAAACCTCCTCGTCAAGATCAATCTGAGGTTCTGCCACTGGTGCGGCTGCAGGAGGCTGAGTCCTGCCCTTACCTCGACCTCTAGCACGACCTCGGCCTCGCCCTCTGCCCCGCGTGGGAGCTGTTGCTGGGGGCTCGTGCTGCGGAGCGGTAGATGAGGAAGCGCGTGTTCTCTCCATCTGCAAAAGAAAAGAGTAGGAATCCAATTAGCGTTTGAGAAGCAAAACCGCACGACAAGAAAGAAAAAATGTGAAATCTTTCCTAACTCTGTAGCCTCTAGGGATAAATACAGACGTCTCCGTACCGATCCCTCAGACTCTACCGAGTTTGTCTGTGAATTGTGAGGCCCATGTAAACCTAGAGCTCTGATACCAACCTGTCACGACCCGGATTTCCCACCCTCGGAAGTCGTGATGGCGCCTACTAGTGAAAGCTAGACAAGCCAATCAACCGGATTATTTACCACTTTTCTATTTACGAATTCATTGCAGCACAAAAACATCAACTAAAGAATAGTAATTCAACCAGCAAAATGGATGCAAATTTCATACTTTATAAAAATATCGCCGATAAAATATCCTCAGCAGACTACCCAAAATTTGGTGTCACAGTTTCACCGACGGTTTAAGAATACTACAAACAAGGTTCTGAAGAAATAACAAAATACTGACTCTGGACTACATAGAAGAAACAGATACAAGAAATGGACAGGAGACACCAAGATCCCCGAACGTCTGCATAACTACCTTGGCTCGCCTGAAAGTCAAAAGGGCTGGAAGCTTCCTACTGTTCGAAGCCTGCGGTACTGGGATCTGCATAAAAGAGTGCAGAGTGTAGTATCAGCACAACCGACCCCATGTGCTGGTAAGTACCTGGCCTAACCCCGGCGAGGTAGTGACGAGGCTAGGACCAGACTACAGATAGACCTGTGCAGTTATAAACATATACACATCTACAGCGGAAGATAGAAATACATAAACAATTTTAAACTGGGGAAAGGGGAGAACACACATCGGGATAACATATAAATAAAACAAAACGAATCATCAATGAATAAGAAAGAAAACTGCAATTTAACCTTTAACACAAATAAAAATGAAATACAAGCCACCTTCACATCCAGTATCCTCTTGTTGCAGGCGTGCAACCCATTCCCACTTACAGTATCCTCTTGTAGTAGGCGTGCCACCCGCTTCCACTTACATCACATCTTGTGGTAGGCGTACCACCCGCTCCCACTTTCATTATATCCTGTGGCAGGCGTGCCACCCGCTCCCACTTACACTATATCCTGTGGCTGGCGTGCCACCCGCTCCCACTTACATCATCACAACAATCGCAAGGAGTCCCGGGAAAGGAACAAAGCAACATAATAACTTCCCAGCAAGGGAACAAATAACATCCAAACAATCATCCCGGCAAGGGAGACTCAGCTATAACCAAACCAAACTCGACTCTCATTTAGCTCAATCAATGTCAGTACTCAATTACAGTCAAAGTTCTACAACTAACCTCCCAACCCAATTATCAGTTTATTAAATCTAGATACGACTCTACTAATGTGACACTGGACCCCTTAACTTCTAACAAACTCCTAAGACACTACCCACAATTATGACACTGGACACCTTAACTCCTAACAATTCTTATTCAACTAGTCTATTTAACCATCAACTTAATACTGAATGGAAGAAGGCTAAAACCATAATCAAAAGGAACAACTAAAATGAAGAAACCTTGTGGTAGGCGTACCACCCGCCCTCATTTCACAATATCTTGTGGCAGGTGTGCCACCCGCTCCCACTTATATCATAACAATATCAAGGCTAATGTTCAACAATTTGAAACAATAATCACACAACAATCATCCATATACGACCCACGATCATGCTTGAAACTGACATATAGATATTTGTCACCATGACTATACGTCGTTCTCAAGGAGGAGCAATTTAACAAATAGGACACGATTTCTAATCCCTCAAGCTAATGTTAGAACAAACACTTACCTTGCTTTGCAACAAATTCCTAGATTTCCAACAACCCTTCGAGCTCAAGCCTTTTATGGGTGCTCACAATTGGAGCTAACGAACTACAACTTGGTGGGTGGCCTTAACTCAGTTGAAATCTTGGTGCTGTTCCACAATGGATTTGGCAGCAATTTGAGCTAGGGTCTTGGGGTTAGAGAGTGGGGTTTTTCGTAATTGATGTTGTGGTTTGGAGGGAGTGATTCCACGGTTGTTTTTCAACTTAATTGGGGCTATTTCCGACGACTTTGCAGCTGGTTCTTAGTGGGTTTAAATGGGGGGAACTGGGCTGGTAATTTGGGGCTGTTCAAGGTGATTTATGAGGTTGATTTGTTGGGGTTTAAGGGTGTTTTGGAGATGTTCCTGAGGTAGTGACGAAAATGGGTTTGTATGTTAGGGTTACTAGTTTCTATTCATAGTGGGCCGAAATTCGGAAAAAAATATAACTTTCAGGTGTTTAAAATGCTACCGCATACTCGTCGCATAATCAATATGCTGTCCACATTTGGACCTTATTTCTGACATGGCACTTTGCCCAGGAATCTGTCTCAATCTGCGATTTTGTTGTGCGATTTGCAGTCCGCATTTTAGAAATGCGACCGCATTTCTTACTGCATTTTTTACGTTAATTTTTGTCCAGTATTCTGTCTCAATCTGCGATACAGGCAGTGAAATTTGCGGTCCGCATTTCAGACAGCATTTCTGACATGGATCTTTGCCCAGAAATCTGTCTAAGTTTGCGATGCCCGTGTAAGATATGCGGCCCGCATTGTTGGAATGCGACCGCATATCCTGCCTTACTTACCTTTTCAAACTCGTTTCCCTGTTATTAGATTCTTATACCTCTTACCCTGCAAGAATGTTAAGATTACATAATTATAAAGAGGGATTTGCGCTTAAAACACGCCACATCAATTAGTATCATATGTGTTTCTACGGCACATCGGGTCGTTACAATTTCCTATCTAAAGCTCGTGAAGTTAATTGTACTGGACAAGGAGACTGATTTATCGAAAAATATAATAGAAGGTATTGGAATTCTATCGATATTGGAGTTGCTGGAATTTATATTTCGGCATTGAAGTTTCAAGGCGAAGGTTTGTTGGAATCTTGAATTTGGTTGCAAAGCGAGGTAAGTATCCGGTTTAATTATAATTGATTATTGGCATTAGTTGAGCTGAGTAGAAGTTGAGTTAAGATTGGCTATAGCTGATTCTCCCTTGCCGGGATGTTTGCTTTGATATTAATGTTCCCTCGCTGGGAAGTTATTATATTGCTTTTGTTCCATTGCCGGAATTTCTTGTGATTTTTGTGATGACTTGTAAATGGGAGGGGGTGGTGCCTACCACAAAATATGATGAAATGGGAGCGGGTGGTACGTCTACCACAAAATATGATGTAAATGGGAGCGGGTGGTACACCTACCACAAAATATGATGAAATGGGAGCGGGTGGTACGCCTATCACAAGATATAATGAAATGGGAGCGGGTGGTACGCCTACCACAAGATATGAGAAATAGGATCAGGTTGCACGCCTGCAACAAGATGGAACTGAAAGTGAAAGTTGCCTGTATTTTACTTTATTCGTGTTAGAAGTAAATTGTAGTTTCCTTATTATTATTTGATGATTTGTTTTTATCTGCTACCCTGAAGCATGTTTTCCTTCCCAAGCTTTAATTGTTTAATTACTTCTATCTTTCCGCTGTAGATATATATATATATATATATATATATATAGGTCTATCTGGACTCTAGTCCTAGCCTCGTCATTACCTCGCGGGGGTTAGGCCAGGCACTTACCAGCACATGGGGTCGGTTGTGCTGATACTATACTCTGCACTCTTTTGTGCAGATCCCAGCGCTGCAGATTTTGGACCGTAGTGAGCTTCCAGCTTCTTGCTTATCAGGCGACCCGAGGTAGTCCTGCAGGCGTCCGCAGACCTTGGTGTCTCCCGCAATCTATTCTACCTGTTTCTTTTATGTAGTCCTAGAGACAGTACTTTGTTATTTCTTTCAAACCCTTATTTGTAGTACTCTTAGACAGTCTGTGAAGCTGTGACACCAAATCTTGGGTAGTTTCGTCAAGGAGATTTTATTAGCGGTATTATAAAGTCTGAAGTTTTATTATTCCGCTCGTTAAGTTATGCTATTATTTAATTGTTGGTTTTAAGTTGTAATGAATTTAAAATGGAAACAAGGCAAATAATTCAGTTAATTGGCTTGCCTAGCTTTCACTAGTAGGCTCCATCACAACTCCCGAGGGTGGAAAATCTGGGTCGTGACAAGTTGGTATCAGAGCCCTAGGTTACATGGGTCTCACAGTTCACAGACAAGCTCGGTAGAGTCTGAGGGATCGTTACAGAGACGTCTATATTTATCCCCCAGAGGCTGCAAAGTTAGGGAACTTCACATTTGTTCTTTCTTGTCGTGCGGTTTTGTTTCTCAATGCTAATTGGATTTTTACTCTGTTCTTTCGAGATGGAGAGAACATGCGCTTCCTCATCTACCGCTCAGCAGCCCGAGCCCTCAGAAAGAGGAAGGGCCCCGCCGAGTTAGTTGGCATAGGAGTGGACTAATTGATAGAGATCAAGATTTTAGTGATAGGGTTAACAAAATGCATCCTCAGTAGAAGTCTCTTGCTTATCAACACATGCATGAGAAGAAGCCTCGACATCATTATCAGGTTTCTTTGAGTAGTAGGAATGAGACAAGGAGAAGATATGATGAGTTCTTTGATGATGAGGACAGATATGAAGCTAGAGGCGCTGGTGTAAATTATGATTATGAATATGATAGCACTAGAAGTGTTCAAGGCCGTAATGAGAATCAAGAGAGCGTTTTGGGTAGTATGCATCATCATGGGCTGGATAGACAAAAAACTGTTGGATTTGGAAGATGAGTCGAGCCGAGGAGGTCATACTTTGCCATTTGACTCTCAATCTACCTCAAAATATGTGGAGACTGCAAGGAGGCCTTTATCAGTCCATGTGCAACCCCAACAGATTAGGCTTAGAGATGAGGTTTCTCATTACCCTGATCCTTTCCTTCTCGATAAATTGTCGGCAATTGAAATGATTGAAAGAGAGGAAAGATTTGGATTTCATTCCAAGGATGTTTCGCACTACTTGGAGTCAGCATCTCGGTCTAAGAATGTTGTTGCCTCCTCTCAGTATAAGGAACGTGTGACCACATCCTCTGGAATCTCTAGGATGAATTACACCCCTGTGGTTCAAGATGATATGCATTTGCTTGGGGATATTCATTCAAGGAGTTCCACAAAGCTTAGAAAACCATCATATCTCAATGAATATGGTGAAAATCATAGTTATAATACCCTTGAAGAATATGCAGCTGGGCATAAGGAACGGACAAGCTACCAGTATGATAAAGTTAGTCCTCCTACAGGTGACGATATGGATTATTTATATCCTAAAGTTAGGCCAAGAGATACTAGTGATTATGGTCATTCATATGAAAGAACTAGTATGCTTCGACAAGCAGTACTTGACAAAAGACATGCTCGGGCACCAATTTATTTGGAACCCCTTAGAGAGAATACTGATCATTAATAGCAGTTCATGGGATCACCATTCATTGACCAAGAAATCAGTTTCAATGAACCTTCTGGATGCCCGATCATTAGTGAGATCAAGCCAAGGTCAATTTTATGTGGATCCTGGTGATACTAATGTTGATATGCGAAATGTAAGAGAATCAGACAGAGAAAATTTGGATGTTCCCTGTCATGAAGAGATTCCTCGTAGGCAACTGGATTAGTAGCAAGGATGGACATCATATACCCTACGTTGACAGGTGGAGGAGATCACCACGGCATGAACATGAAATAGAAATGCTTGGAGATAGGATACAATTAAATAAAATTGAATAAGGTGTAATTGGCCCCGATTGTTATCTAATTAGGTCAGTAAAGAGGAAATACATTTTAGATAAAGAAACAATGGGGCATAAGTCTGTACAGGTGGGCAGTAAATGGAAGAAAAACATTGCCAGAAATCAAGATTTAGATTGTAGAAATGAGGTGTGGGATGATCAAGGCAGCAGTGGCTTACTGTCGCCTGAGAGCTTTGAGGATGAAGAATGGCTTGGAAAGGCAGAAAAGACATACAGCGGGGACCTTTACGGTAGAGTTACTAGCGCTGATGGCTTATTTTCGTATCACAGTTCAATAAATCAGGGGCAGAGGCACCTTATTAGACCATATAATCCTGGTAAAAAGCAAAAGGTGCATGAGAATCCCAGTTCATTGAGACCTTATGTTTCGATTCAATGTAATAGGAAACACCATCTAACAAAAATGTTTGGATAAGAGGCAAAGATGAAAAAAAAAAGGGTCTGACCAGATAGTTGAAGGGTTAAAGGATCAGGTAGCTTGTGCAAAAACTGAGTTGCCTGAAGACTCACTTGAATTTAAGCAACTGGTACATAAACTCTTCCTACATTCCACCTAAAAAAAAAAAGTTGAGTGAGAGTGTTTCTACTCAAAAAAGGTACAAGGAGCAAGGGAGGGCTGGTGGCTTATACTGTATTGTTTGTCCCAAGAGGTCTGTCTCCTTTTTAGTGTTTGAACTTTAAGCGTATGGCTTATTAGTATAAATATAACCCGTTGCTATTTGGATGCTTCAAAATGTCACATGTTCTGAATTTCTTTAACTAGATTATAATCGCTTCTGTGAAATTGTGTTGCATGCAGAATCAAGTATGGTTCTAGTTGAATCACTATCTGGCATTCTCTCTCATTTCGAGAAACCAGTTACATCTAGCCATTTACGTTGTTCAAGAATCATGTTCCATAAATTTATTTTGAATTCTCGAAATTGGTTTTGCTATCTTTTAGTAGCTTATTTGGATTATTATTATTAAATGGAATTACAAATTATGCTGATGCTCAATTAACCGGATTACATGAAGTTTCAATTGAGGGTTTGGTTTCAATGATCAAACTGGTCAAGAACCTTTTTAAAAAAAATTATTTTGAGTGCGAAATAGTAGGCTGGAAATACATTGGTAGTGCTCTATTTCTCCTGGAAACCCGATCAGAAAATAGAAAACATTTATTTGCAGGGTACTCCTCTCAGAAAATAGAAGCAGTTATAGAAGAACTTATCTATATCTTTGGTGTCTTGAACTTCAACTATAAGCGTTGTCCTACTTTGAACTGATGGAAGCAAAAGGGGTCTAGGAATTCATCTCTTTTTATTTTTTGTGTTGGAGAAATGGAACAATGATCCATTTGCTGTTCTAGAATATGTTGGAGACAAAAGTTGTGCATAACCGTGCACTTGCTTCTTTATCAAAGATATGAATGTGTTACTGATTTAAAAAAATAAAGTTATAGAGGCAGCAAGAACTGGCCTAAACTAGCATCAGCTACAGAGATTCAGAGTTTCTTAGGATTGGCAGGCTACTATCGTCGGTTTGTGGAGGGATTTTCATCTATTGAAGCCCCGATGACAAGGTTGACCTAGAAGGGTACCCAGTTCAGGTGGTCGGATGAGTGTGAGGCGAGCTTTCAGAAGCTCAAGACAGCTCTGACCACGGCACCAGTGTTAGTTTTGCCCACAGGTTCAGGGCCTTACACAGTTTATTGTGATGCTTCCCATATTGGGCTTGGTGCAGTGTTGATGCAGGAGGGCAAGGTCATTGCCTATGCTTCGAGGCAGTTGAAGGTTCATGAGAAGAACTATCCGGTGCATGATTTAGAATTGGCAACCATTGTTCGCGCATTGAAGATTTGGAGGCATTATCTGTATGGCATGGTGTGTGAGGTGTTCACGGATCATAAAAGTCTTCATTATTTGTTCAAGCAAAAGGAGTTGAATTTGAGGCAGAGAAGGTGGTTGGAGTTGTTGAAGGATTATGATGTCACTATCTTATATCACTCGGGAAAGGCCAATGTGGTGGCCGATGCCTTGAGTAGAAAGTCGGCCAGTATACGCAGCCTTGCTTTTATTCCGGTCGGCGAGAGGCCGCTTGCTTTGGATGTTCAGGCTTTGGCCAATCAGTTTGTGAGGTTGGATATTTCATAGCCTAGTCGGGTATTAGCTTGCACGGTCGCTCATTTTTCGTTGTTGGAGCGTATCCGTGATCGACAGTTTGATGATCCCCATTTGCGCGTCCTTAGAGACACGGTGCAGCGTGGAGGTGCCAAGCAGGTTACCTTAGGTGATGATGGAGTTTTAAGATTGTAGGGTCGAGTTTGTGTGCCTAATATGGAGGGGCTTCGGGAGTGGATTTTAGAGGAAGCCCATAGCTCCAGGTATTCTATTGATCCGGGCGCCGCGAAGATGTATCAGGATTTGCGGCAGCACTATTGGTGGCGAAAAATGAAGAAGGATATAGTTGCATATGTGGCTCGGTGATTGAATTGCCAGCAGGTTAAGTGTGAGCATCAAAGGCCTGGTGGACTATTTCAGAGGATTGAGCTCCCCGAGTGGAAGTGGGAGCGGATCATTATGGATTTCGTTGTTGGACTTCCGTAGACTCGGAAGAAGTTCGACGCAGTTTGGGTCATTGTTGACAGGCTGACCAAATCAGCGCACTTCATTTCTATGGCAGTCTCCTATTCATCCGAGAGGTTAGCTGAGATTTATATCCGGGAGATTGTTTGCCTTCATGGTGTGCCGATATCTATCATTTCGGACCAGGGTACCCAGTTTACCTCGCGTTTCTGGAGGGCAGTTCAGCGAGAGTTGGGAACCCAGGTTGAGTTGAGTACAGCATTTCATCCTGAGACGGACGGACAGTCTGAGCGGACTATTCAGATACTGGAGGATATGCTCCGAGCTTGTGTTATTGACTTTGGAGGTTCGTGGGATCAGTTTTTGCCATTAGCAGAGTTTGCCTACAACAACAGCTACCAGTCAAGTATCCAGATGGCTCCTTATGAGGCTTATATGGTAGGCGGTGTCGCTCTCCGGTTGGATGGTTTGAGTTGGGAGAGGCTCGGTTGTTAGGTACAGATCTGGTTCAGGAGGCCTTGGACAAGGTCAGAATCATTCAGGATAGGCTTCGTACAGCTCAGTCCAGGCAAAAGAGCTATGCAGATCGCAAGGTACGAGATGTGGCTTTTATGGTTGGTGAACGGGTATTGCTCCGAGTGTCGCCTATGAAGGGCGTGATGAGATTTGGGAAGAAGGGTAAGCTTAGCCCTAGGTTCATTGGTCCGCTTGAGATTCTTGATCGAGTAGGAGAGGTGGCTTATAGACTTGCATTGCCGCCGAGCTTATCAGCCGTGCATCCAGTTTTTCATGTGTCCATGCTCCGGAAATATTACGGCGATTCATCTCACGTGTTAGACTTCGGCACCGTCCAGTTGGACAAGGACTTGTCTTATGAGGAGGAGCCGGTGGCTATTCTAGACCGGCAGGTTCGTCAGTTGAGGTCGAAGAGTTTTCCTTCTGTTCGTGTTCAGTGGAGAGGTCAGCCTCCTGAGGCATCAACCTGGGAGTCCGAGTCCGCTATGCGGAGCCGTTATCCACATCTTTTCCCCGACTCAGGTACTTCCTTCTTCTGTCCGTTTGAGGAAGAACGGTTGTTTTAGAGGTGGAGAATGTGACGACCCAAAGTGTCATCACTTGTTTTTAGATTTGATTTCAGCGTTCCGAGGCTTAAAAACCTCCATTTTACCTCACCTCGATTTGCATGTGCAATTTGTATAAATTTTCAGAACGTTTTTATGTGGAAAAAAAAAAAGAGAGAAAAATTATTGAATGGACCAATTACAAAACAAGTTGGGCCAAACTCAAAGTGCCAATAATGTGGCTTCACGTCAAAAACCTAGAATAGAAAAACGAAGACGCCGGCCAAATGCATGCAGAGAACTTTGAGAATTGTTTGATAATCTGATCATTATATAGAGGAATTAAAAGAAGAATATCCAAGTGACAAAAGATAACTTGTCAGTTCCAAGAGCTATCCTTTTTTTTTCCTTTTTCTTTTTTTTTTCCCAAAAAAAAGATACACAAAGCAACAAAATAGAGCCTTAAATTATAGCTATAATTTTACAGCGGTGATCATCGAACTTGTTAACTTGTTGCTTCTGCTATGGCGACTCGAGAATCCAACGATTCTTCACTCTATTCATTTGGTGATGAGGATATGGACTAGGGTCCTTAAAGGTTACGCAACTCCATATGTTTTGGTAATTTCAATTGCCTTCTATATACGACAACTATCGACGTAGACGAGGACTTCCAATCTAAAGCTCGTGAAGTTAATTGTACTGGACAGGGAGATTGATTTATCGGAAAATATAATAGAAGGATTAGAAGTTTGAGGGATTGGTTGCAAAGCGAGGTAAGTATCCGGTTTAACCTTAGCTTGAGGGATTAGGAGTTGTGTCCTATTTGTTAATTGCTTCTTGTTGAGTACGACATATAGGCATGGTGACGAGTATCTATACGTTGGTGTCGAGCATGACCGTGAGTCTTAAATGGATAGTTGTTGTGTGATTCTTGTTCAAATTGCTGAATATTGTTCTTGGTATTTTATGTGAAAATGGGAGTTCACGTGAGGATTTGCTATGCTGGTTTCTTCATTACAGTTGTTCCTCTTTGTTATAGGTTTAGATTTCTTCTGTAGGTATAAAGTCAATTGCTAAATAGATTAGTTGAATAAGAATTTGTTAAGAATTAGAGGGTCCAGTGTCATATTAATGGGTCATGTTTAGAGTTAAAACAATGATAATTGGATTTGGAGATTAATTGTAGATGAAACTGTTTTAATTGTGGGAATATGTTAAAGCCTTAATTGATGATTCTTGTTGATGAGCAAGAACTCAGTTTATTTATTGTGGACTTTAATTATAATTGATTATTGGCATTAGTTGAGCTGAGTAGAAGTTGAGTTAAGATTGGATATAGTTGATTCTCCCTCGCCGGGATGTTTGCTTTTATATTATTGTTCCCTCGCTGGGAAGTTATTATATTGCTTTTGTTCCCTTGCCGGAATTTCTTGTGATTTTTGTGATGACTAGTAAATGGGAGCGGGTGTTACGCCTACCACAAAATATGGAAATGGGAGCTGGTGGTACGCCTACCACAGAATATAATGTAAATGAGAGCGGGTGGTATGCCTACTACAAAATATGATGAAATGGGAGCGGGTGGTACGCCTACTATAAGATATAATGAAATGGAAGCGGGTGGTACGCCTACCACAAGATATGAGAAATGGGATCGGGCTGCACGCCTGCAACAAGATGGAACTGAAAGTGAAAGTTGCTTGTATTTCACTTTATTCGTGTTAGAAGTTAAATTGTAGTTTCTTTATTATTATTTGATGATCTGTTTTTATCTGCTACCCCGAAGTATGTTTCCCTTCACCAGCTTTAATTGATTAATTACTTCTATCTTTATATATATATATATATATATATATATATATATATATGCATGTATGTATATCTGCACAAGTCTATCTGGAGTCTGGTCCTAGCCTCGTCACTACCTCGCCGGGGTTAGGCCACGCACTTACCAGCACATGGGGTCGGTTGTGCTGATACTACACTCTGCATTCTTTTGTGCAGATCCCAGCGCTGCAGATTTCGGACCGTAGTGAGCTTCCAGCTTCTTGTTTATCAGGCGACCCGAGGTAGTCCTGCAGGTCGAGACACTAGTGTCTCCCTCAATCTATTCTACCTATTTCTTTTATGTAGTCCCAGAGACAGTACTTTGTTATTTCTTTTAGACCCTTATTTGTAGTACTCTTAGACTGTCTGTGAAGTTGTGGCACCAAATCTTGGGTAGTTTCGTTAAGGAGATTTTATTAGCGGTATTTAAATTCTGAAGTTTTATTATTCCGCTTGTTAAGTTATGCTGTTATTTAGTTGTTGGTTTAAAGTTGTAATAAATTTAAAATGGAAACAAGGTAAATAATTCGGTTAATTGGCTTGCCTAGCTTTCACTAGTAGGCGCCATCACGACTCCCGAGGGTGGGAAATCCGGGTCGTGACACAAATACATTTTGATCATTAAATAAATAATAACCTCTCAAACCATAAAATAATATCAAGGGTAATCGAGCTCCGAGTATTATCACGTTCGATTTATGCCGAGGTTGTACAGCCCGATCCAAAATACTGGGTGCACCATCGAGGGTCAAAGGGCACGAACCATAGATGCATCTATTATACTGCCGAGGCGAATGGCCCGCTCCCATGAGAGTAGAGAACTATACCCTTCTCGCGAAAGTACTTGCAACGCGAGAGAACATGGACTTGTCAGAGTTATTACATATTTCCTTAACTCTTCCCAGAAAATAAGAAATCAACTTTAAAATCCCTAGCCTCAGCTCTATTTAAAATAATTAATATGCATAACAAACACAATGGTACAATTTATGGAATATGTGAATATGTAAATAATTAAATACATAAATTCTGCAAACAAAATACAAAAATTCTAAATAGGCGTGCAATATGTAAATAATAATGATAACTCAATAGCAAGCAGTGATTAAATAATGCTTTAACTAATAGTAAATTCCAAATCTCCAACTAACACTTATTAGTTCCAAATCAACTTATGCAAATAAAATACAGAAATTCTAAATAGGCATGGAATATGTGAATAATAATAATAATAACTCAAGAGCAAGCAGTGAATAAATGATTATTTAACTAATAGTAAATTCCAAAATCTCCAACTAACACTTACTAGTTTCAAATCAATTTCTGCAAATAAAATACAGAAATTCTAAATAGGCATGAAATATGTGAATAATAATGCTAACTCAATAGCAGGTAGCGAATAAATGATTCTTTAACTGATAGTAAATTCCAAAATCTCCAACTAACACTTACTAGTTCCAAACCAATTTCGGTCATTAAATAAATTATAACCTCTGAAGCCATAAAATAATATCAAGGGTAATCGAGCTCCGAGTATTATCACATATGATTTATGTCGAGGTTGTACGGCCCGATCATAAATACTATGTGCACTGTCCAGGGTCGAACGACACGAACCATAGATGTATTCATTATACTGCCGAGGCGAATGGCCCGCTCCCATGAGAGTAGAGAAGTATACCTTGCTCGCGAAAGTACTTGCAACGCGATAGAACATGGATTTGTCAGTGTTATTACGTATTTCCTCAACTCTTCCAAGAAAATAAGAAATCAACTTTAAAATCCCTAGCCTCAGCTCTATTTAAAACAATTAATATACATACCAAACACAATGGTACAATATATGGAATATGTGAATATGTAAATACTTAAATACAGAAATTCTGCAAATAAAATACAGAAATGATAAATAGGCGTGTAATATGTGAATAATAATGATAACTCAAAAACAAGCAGTAATTAAATAATGCTTTAACTGGTTGTAAATTCCAAATCTCCAAGTAACACTTATTAGTTCCAAATCAGTTTCTGCAAATAAAATACAGAAATTCTAAATAGGCATGGAATATGTGAATAATAATAATAACTCAATAGCAAGCAGTGAATAAATGATTCTTTAACTAATAGTAAATTCCAAAATCTCCAACTAACACTTACTAGTTCCAAATCAATTTCTGCAAATAAAATAAAGAAATTTTAAATAGGCATGAAATATGTGAATAATAATGATAACTCAATAGCAAGTAGTGAATAAATGATTCTTTAACGGATAGTAAATTCCAAAATCTCCAACTAACACTTAGTAGTTCCAAACCAATTTCGGTCATTAAATAAATTATAACCTCTCAAGCCATAAAATAATATCAATGATAATCGAGCTCCGAGTATTATCACATACAATTTATGCGGAGGCTGTACGGCCCGATCATGAATACTGTGTGTACTGTCCAGGGTCGAACGACACGAACCATAGATGTATATATATTATACTGCCGAGGTGAATGGCCCGCTCCAGTGAGAGTTGAGGAGTATACCTCCCTCGTGGAAGTACTTGCAACGCGAGAGGACATGGATTTCTCAGAGTTATTATGTATTTCCTCAAATCTTCCGAGAAATAGGAAATCTAAATATAAAATTTGCAACTTTAAAATCCCAAGCCTCAGCTCTATTCAAAATAATTAATATTCATAATAAACACAATGGTACAATTTATGGAAAATGTGAATATGTAAATAATAAAATTCAAAAATTAAGCAAATAAAATACATATATTCTAAATAGGCATGGAATATGTGAATAATAATGATAACTCAATAGCAAGCGGTGAATAAATAATTTTTTAACTGATAGTAAATTCCAAAATCTGCAACTAACACTTCCCAGTTCCAAATCAATTTCTGCGAATAAAATACAGAAATTCTAAATAGGCATGGAATTTGTGAATAATAATGATAACTCAATAGCAAGCATTGATTAAATAATTCTTTTACTGATAGTAAAGTCCAAAATCTCCAACTAACACTTCCTAGTTCCAAATCAATTTCTACAAAAAAAAATACAGAAATTCTAAATAGGCATGGAATATGTGAATACTAATGATAACTCAATAGCAAGCAGTGAATAATTGATTCTTTAACTAATAGTAAATTCCAAAATCTCAAACTTTCGCTTACAAGTTCCTAATCAATTTCGGTCATTAAATAAATAATAACCTCTCAAGCAATAAAATAATATCTAGGGTAATCGAGCTCTGAGTATTATCACGTACGATTTATGTCGAGGTCGTACGGGCCGATCCAAAATAATGTGTGCACTGTCGAGGGTCGAACAGCACGAACCATAGATGCTTCTAATATACTGCCGAAGCGAATGGCCCGCTCGCATGAGAGTAGAGAAGTATACCTTGCTCGCGGGAGTACTTGCGACAAGGGAGGACATGGTTTCTGAGAGTTATTATGTATTTCCTCAATTCTTCCCAAAAATAAAAAATCTAAATATAAAATTTGCAACTCAAAAATCCCTATCGTCAACTCTATCCAAAACAATTAATATGCATAGTAAACACAATGGTACAATTTCTGGAATAGGCGAATATGTAAAATATAAAACACAGAAATTCTGCAAATAAAATATAGAAATTCTAAGTAGACATGAAATATGTGAATAATAATCATAACTCAATAGCAAGCTGTGATTAGATAATTCTTTAACTGATAGTAAATTCCAAAATCTCCAACTAACACTGACTAGTTCCAAATCAATTTCTGCAAATAAAATAAAGAAAATTCTAAATAGGCATGGAATATGTAAATAATAATGATAACTCAATAACAAGCAGTGAATATATGATTCTTTAACTAATAGTAAATTTCAAAATATCCAACTAACACTTACTATTTCCAAATCATTTTCGGTCATTGAATAAATTATAACCTCTCAAGCCATAAAATAATATCAAGGATAATCGAGCTCCGAGTATTATCACGTATGATTTATGCCGAAGTCGTACGGTCCGATTTAAAATACTGTGTGCACTGTCGAGGGTCGAACGACACGAACCATAGATACATCTATTATACTGCCGAGGTGAATGGCCCGCTCTAATGAGAGAAGAGAAGTATACCTCGCTCGCGGAAGTACTTGTGACGCGATAGAACATGGATTTCTCAGAGTTATTACGTATTTCCTCAACTCTTCCAAGAAAAATAAGAAATCAACTTTAAAATCTCTAGCTTCAGCTCTATTCAAAACAATTACTATGCATAATAAACACAATAGTACAATTTATGGAATATGTGAATATGTAAATAATTAAATATTGAAATTCTGCAAAAAAAACACAGAAATTCTAAATAGGCATGGAATATGTGAATAATAATGATAACTCAATAGCAAGCACTGAATAAATGATTCTTTAACTAATAGTAAATTCCAAATCTCCAACTAACACTTACTAGTTTCAAATCAATTTCTGCAAATAAAATACAAAAATTTTAAATAGGCATGAAATATTTGAATAATAATGATAACTCAATAGCAAGTAGTGAATAAATGATTCTTAAACTGATAGTAAATTCCAAAATCTCCAACTAACACTTACTAGTTCCAAATTAATTTCGGTCATTAAATAAATTATAACCTCACAAGCCATAAAATAATATCAAGGGTAATCGAGCTCCGAGTATTATCACATACAATTTATTCGAAGGTCGTATGGCCCGATCATAAATACTGTGTTCTCTGTCCAGGGTCAAACCACACGAACCATTGATGTATCTATTATACTGCCGAGGTGAACGGCCCGCTCCCATGTGAGCCTCGCTCGCGGAAGTAATTGCGACGCAAGAGGACATGGATTTGTCAAAGTTATTATGTATTTCCTCAATTCTTCCCAGAAATAAGAAGTCTAAATATAAAATTTGCAACTTTAAAATCCCTAGCCTCAGCTCTATTCAAAATAATTTATATGCATAATAAAAACAATGGTACAATTTTATGAAATATGTGAATATGTAAATAATAAAATACAGAAATTATGCAAATGAAATACAGAAATTCTAAATAGGCATGGAATATGTGAATAATAATGATAACTCAATAGCAAGCAGTGAATAAATAATTCGTTAACTGATAGTAAATTCCAAAATCTACAGCTAACACTTCCTAGTTCCAAAGCAATTATTGCAAATAAAATACAGAAATTCTAAATGGGCATGGAATATGTGAATAATAATGATAACTCAATAGCAAGCAATGATTAAATAATTCTTTTACTGATAGTAAATTCCAAAATCTCCAACAAACACTTACTTATTCCAAATCTATTTCTTCAAATAAAAATACAGATATTCTAAATAGGCATGGAATATGTGAATACTAATGATAACTCAATAGCAAGCAGTGAATGAATGATTCTTTAACTGATAGTAAATTCAAAAATCTCAAACTTTCGCTTACAAATTCCAAATAAATTTCGGTCATTAAATAAATAATAATCTCTCAAGCAATAAAATAATATCAAGGGTAATCGAGCTCCGAGTATTATCATGTACGATTTATGCTTGAGGTCGTACGGCCCGATCCAAAATAATGTGTGCACTGTCGAGGGTCGAACGGCACGAACCATAGATGCATCTAATATACTACCGAGGCGAATGGCCCGCTCCCATGAGAGTAGAGAAGTATATGTGACGACCCAAAGGGTCATCACTTGTTTTTAGATTGAATTCAGTGTTCCGAGACTTAAAAACCTCCTTTTTACCTCACCTCGATTTGCATCTGCAGTCTCTATAATTTTTCAGAACGTAAACAAAAAACTAACGAGAAGAACAAAAGCAAGATACAAAAGAACAATATCCTAACTAACCCCATGATCCCCTCTTCCCAAACCCATCAGATCTTTTTCCCCTAACCTCCCCCACTTTTCACGTCTCTCACCCACTTTACACACACGATCATCTGCACACACACATTATACATAATCCACGAACATAGTCGCATTTAATTACTAGGCTTGAAGTAATGTGAAGCAACTTCCTTCCTTCTCTTTCTTTTCACAAACATAACCCATCCTCCTTAAAAGTAATAATGATAACTCCAAAGCTTGAAACAATAAAGTTTCAAATTCAGTCATGATGAACACTGTATTTATTTGCTAATCTTCCGTTAAGACTTTGGAGAAAATGGAGAATCATTATTGTAATAGGTGTAGTATACTTCCCATTCAAGATTAATTTAATAATCTCAAATCCAACTAATAGCATTGCATAATATTTTGGCATTTTCCTGCACAAGTATCACATAAGTTCCATGTAAAGTGGGCTTTGAGTGGCACGAACTATTTAGATCAGAATTTCCAAGGTAAGTCCAAAATCAAGTCATGTAAGTCTTGAGTTGCTTCTCAAATAGTTGCGCAATTTAGTGCACGTGGCTCCGTCAGAATCAAGCTTCTTTCCACTACTTAATTAGACTCCTACTTGGATTGTGGAACACTGAGTATTATTATCTTATCAAATTACCGTGTCCAAATTCATGTGGGAGACTAATTATCGGAGCCGCCTAAACATTGATCCCACATCGGCGCTTCACGTTTCAGCAGCTCCTTTGAGATCTATATAAACCCCTGCTCATTTTTTTATTAAGCATCAATTGCAATGCAAACTTGCTCGGATTCGTACCTGACGGCAGCGAAAGTGAAGTTCGAAGTTGCCATTGAGATTTCCAGTCACCGGCTCCGTTTGTTGTCACTGGCGAATGTTCCGTTCTGGAATTTGCCTAGTTGCTAAGCTTGTATTTTCAACTCAATTCATTTAATACAAAGTTGCTGAAATTTATATTTTGACATCGAAGTTTCAAGGCGAAGGTTTGCTGGAATCTTGAAATTGGTTGGAAAGCGAGGTAAGTATCCGGCCTAACCTTAGCTTGAGGGATTAGGAGTTGTGTCCTATTTGTTAATTGCTTCTTGTTAAATACGATGTATAGACATGGTGACGAGTATCTATACGTTGGTGTAGAGCATGACCGTGAGTCTTAAATGGATCGTTGTTGTGTTCTTAAATGATACTACGAAAGCCTTAATTGATGATTCTCGATGTTGAGCAAGAATTCAGTTTATTTATCATGGACGTTATTTATAATTGAGTATTGGCATTAGTTGAGCTGAGTAGAAGTTTAGTTAAGAGTGGTTATAGTTGATTCTCCCTTGCCCGGATATTTGCTTCTATATTATTGTTCCCTTGCTGGAAGTTATTATATTGTTTTTTTGTTCCCTTGCCGGGATTTCTTGTGATTTTTTTTGTGATGACTTGTAAATGGGAGAGGGTGATACGCCTACCATAAGATATGATGAAATGGGAGCGGGTGGTACACCTACCACAAAATTTGATGCAAATGGGAGCGGGTGGTACGCCTTCCACAAGATTGATGAAATGGGAGCGGGTGGTACGCCTACCACAAGATATAATGAAATGGGAGTGGGTGGTACGCCTACCACAAGATATGAGAAATGGTATCGGATTGCACGCCTGCAACAAGATGGAACTGAAATTGAAAGTTGCCTGTATTTCACTTTATTCGTGCTAGAAGTTAAATTGTAGTTTCCTTATTATTCTTTGATGATCTATTTTATCTGCTACCCTGAAGCATGTTTCCCTTCCCCAGCTTTAATGGTTTAATTACTTCTATCTTTCAGTTGTAGATGTATATATATATAACTGCACAGGTCTATCTGAAGTCTGGTCCTAGCCTCGTCACTACCTCGCCGGGGTTAGGCCAGGCACTTACCAGCACATAGGGTCGGTTGTGCTGATACAACACTCAGCACTCTTTTGTGCAGATCCCAGCGTTGCAAATTTCGGACCGTAGTGAGCTTCCAGCTTCTTGCTTATCAGGCGACCCGAGGTAGTCCTGCAGGCGTCCGCAGGCCTTGGTGTCTCCCGCTATCTATTCTACCTGTTTCTTTTATGTAGTCCCAGAGACAGTATTTTGTTATTTCTTTCAGACCCTTATTTGTAGTACTCTTAGACAGTCTGTGAAGCTGTGACACCAAATCTTGGGTAGTTTCATTAAGGAGATTTTATTAGCGGTATTTTAAAGTCTGAAATTTTATTATTCCGCTCGTTAAGTTATGTTGTTTATTAGTTGTTGGTTTTAAGTTGTAATGAATTTAAAAATAGAAACAAGGCAAATAATTCGGTTGACTGGCTTGCCTAGCTTTCCCTAGTAGGCGCCATCACGACTCCCGAGGGTGGGAAATCCGGGTCGTGACAGTATACTTCGCTCGCGGGAGTAGTTGCGATGAGAGTGGATATGGATTCTCAGAGTTATTATGTATTTCCTCAATTCTTCCCAAAAATAAGAAATCTAAATATAAAATTGGCAACATAAAAATCCCTAGCCTCATCTCTATCCAAAACAATTAATATGCATAGTAAACACAATCATACAATTTCTGGAATAGGCGAACATGAAAAACATAAAATATAGAAATTCTGCAAATAAAATACAGAAATTCTAAGTAGGCATGGAATATGTGAATAATAATGATAACTCAATAGCAAGCTGTGATTAAATAATTCTTTGACTGATAGTAAATTCCAATATCTCCAACTCACTCTTACTAGTTCCAAATCAATTTATGCAAATAAAATAATGAAAATTCTAAATAGGCATGGAATATGTGAATAATAATGATAACTCAATAACATACAGTGAATAAATGCTTCATCAACCAATAGTAAATTCCAAAATCTCCAACTAACACTTACTTGTTCCAAATCAATTTCAGTCATTGAATAAATTATAACCTCTCAAGCCATAAAATAATATCAAGGATAATCGAGCTCCGAGTATTATCACGTACGATTTATGCCGAGGTCGTACGGTCCGATTTAAAATACTGTTTGCACTGTCGAGGGTCGAACGGCACGAACCATAGATACATCTATTATACAGCCGAGGCGAATGGCCCGCTCCCATGAGAGTAGAGAAGTATACCTCGCTCGCGAAAGTACTTGCGACGCGATAGAACATGGATTTCTCAGAGTTATTACGTATTTCTTCAACTCTTCCCAGAAAAATAAGAAATCAACTTTAAAATCCCTAGCTTAAGCTCTATTCAATATAATTAATATGCATAATAAACACAATGGTACAATTTATGGAATATGTGAATATATACATAATAAAATACAGAAATTCTGCAAATCAAATGCAGAAATTCTAAATAGGCATGGAATATGTGAATAATAATGATAACTCAATAGCAAGCTGTGATTAAATAATTCTTTAACAAATAGTAAATTCCAATATCTCCAACTAACACTTACTAGTTCCAAATCAATTTATGCAAATAAAATAATAAAAATTCTAAATAGGCATGGAATAAGTGAATAATAATGATAACTCAATAACGTGTAGTGAATAAATGATTCATTAACCAATAGTAAATTCCAAAATCTCCAACTAACACTTACTAGTTCCAAATCAATTTCAGTTGTTGAATAAATTATAACCTCTCAAGCCATAAAATAATATCAAGGATAATCGAGCTCCGAGTATTATCACGTATGATTTATGCCGAGATCGTACGGTCCGATTTAAAATACTGTGTGCACTGTCGAAGGTCGAATGGCACGAACCATAGATACATCTATTATACTGCCGAGGCGAATGGCCCGCTCCCATGAGAGTAGAGAAGTATACCTTGCTCGCGAAAGTTCTTGCGACGCGATAGAACATGGATTTCTCAGAGTTATTACGTATTTCTTCAACTCTTCCCAGAAAAATAAGAAATCAACTTTAAAATCTCTAGCCTAAGCTCCATTCAATATAATTATTATGCATAATAAACACAATGGTACAATTTATGGAATATGTGAATATATACATAATAAAATACAGAAATTATGTAAATAAAATATAGAAATTCTAAATAGGCATGGAATATGTGAATAATAATAATAACTCAATAACAAGTAGTCAATAAATAATTCTTTAACTGATAGTAAATTCAAAAATCTCCAACTAACACTTACTAGTTCCAAATCAATTTCTTCAAATAAAATACAGAAATTCTAAATAGGCATGGAATATGTGAATAATAATGATAACTCAATAGCAAGTAGTGATTAAATAATTATTTAACTGATACTAAATTTCAAATTCTCCAACTAACACTTACTAGTTCCAAATCAATTTTTGCAAATAAAATACAGAAATTCTAAATAGGCATGGAATATGTGAATAATAATGATAACTCAATAGCAAGCAGTGAATAAATGATTCTTTAACTAATAGTAAATTCCAAAATCTCCAACTAACACTTACTAGTTCCAAATCATTTTCGGTCATTGAATAAATTATAACCTCTCAAGCCATAAAATAATATCAAGTATAATCGAGCTCCGAGTATAATCACGTAAGATTTATGCCGAGGTCGTACGGTTCGATTTAAAATAATGTGTGCACTATCGAAGGTCGAACGGCACGAACCATAGATACATCTATTATACTGCCGAGGCGAATGGCCCGCTCCCATGAGAGTAGAGGAGTATACCTTGCTCGCGGAAGTTCTTGCGACGCGATAGAACATGGATTTCTCAGAGTTATTACGTATTTCTTTAACTCTTCCCAGAAAAATAAGAAATCAACTTTATAATCCCTAGCCTAAGCTCCATTCAATATAATTATTATGCATAATAAACACAATGGTGCAATTTATGGAATATGTGAATATATACATAATAAAATACAGAAATTCTGCAAATCAAATACAGAAATTCTAAATAGGCATGGAATATGTGAATAATAATAATAACTCAATAGCAAGCAGTGAATAAATAATTCTTTAACTGATAGTAAATTCCAAAATCTACAACTAACACTTACTAGTTCCAAATCAATTTATGCAAATAAAATAATAAAAATTCTAAATAGGCATGGAATATGTGAATAATAATGATAACTCAATAACATGCAGTGAATAAATGATTCATTAACCAATAGTAAATTCCAAAATTTCCAACTAACACTTACTAGTTCCAAATCAATTTCAGATGTTGAATAAATTATAACCTCTCAAGCCATAAAATAATATCAAGGATAATCGAGCTCCGAGTATTATCACGTATGATTTATGCCGAGGTCGTACGGTCCGATTTAAAATACTGTGTGTACTGTCGAAGGTCGAACGGCACGAACCATAGATACATCTATTATACTGCCGAGGCGAATGACCCGCTCCCATGAGAGTAGAGAAGTATACCTCGCTCGTGGAAGTACTTGCGACGCGATAGAACATGGATTTCTCAGAGTTATTACGTATTTCTTCAACTCTTCACAGAAAAATAACAAATCAACTTTAAAATCCCTAGCCTAAGCTCCATTCAATATAATTATTATGCATAATAAACACAATGGTACAATTTATGGAATATGTGAATATATACATAATAAAATACAGAAATTCTGCAAATCAAATACAGAAATTCTAAATAGGCATGGAATATGTGAATAATAATAATAACTCAATAGCAAGCAGTGAATAAATAATTCTTTAACTGATAGTAAATTCCAAAATCTACAACTAACACTTACTAGTTCCAAATCAATTTATGCAAATAAAATAATAAAAATTCTAAATAGGCATGGAATATGTGAATAATAATGATAACTCAATAACATGCAGTGAATAAATGATTCATGAAACAATAGTAAATTCCAAAATCTCCAACTAACACTTACTAGTTCCAAATCAATTTCAGTTGTTGAATAAATTATAACCTCTCAAGCTATAAAATAATATCAAGGATAATCGATTTCCGAGTATTATCACGTACGATTTATGCTGAGGTCGTACGGTCCGATTTAAAATACTGTTTGTACTGTCGAGGGTCGAACGGCACGAACCATAGATACATCTATTATACTGCCGAGGCGAATGACCCCCTTTCATGAGAGTAGAGAAGTATACCTCGCTCGTGGAAGTACTTGCGACGTGATAGAACATGGATTTCTCAGAGTTATTACGTATTTCTTCAACTCTTCACAGAAAAATAAGAAATCAACTTTAAAATCCCTAGCCTAAGCTCCATTCAATATAATTATTATGCATAATAAACACATTGGTACAATTTATGGAATATGTGAATATATACATAATAAAATACAGAAATTCTGCAAATCAAATACAGAAATTCTAAATAGGCATGGAATATGTGAATAATAATGATAACTCAAACTACTGTGTGCACTGTCGAGGGTCGAACGGTACGAACCATAAATGTATTTATTATACTGCCGAGGCGAATGTGTCACGACCCAAAATCCCAACCCGGTCGTGATGGCGCCTCTCATGAAGACAAGGCCAGCCGATTCAAACCAAAGTTCATTTAAACAATTAACAATACGAAAATAAAATAAGTACGGTTTAATAACAGTAATTTGCGGAAAAAGATGGTAAACCATCCCGACTACAGCTAAGGGTGTGGCCCACGGCGGGCCTAGGCCTTAGGCGGGCCTGGGCCTGGCGGTCCGGGCCTGGCGGTCCTGAGCTATGGGACCGGCCCGCTACGGGCCTAAGCCCACACGGTCCCGGGCCAAATGGGCCGGGCCCACGGGCCCAAACGGGGCTAATGGTTCCGAATTTTTTTTTTTTAATCAACGGGATTTTTTTGTAAAATATATATACATATACTAATATAGATTGCAATTAGACATATATAAATATAACACTAGTATATTAGTCTTGTATATATTGTATATATATGTTGTATATATTGTGTATACATACATATATATATATACATATAAACTATATATATGTATTAGACATATATATATATTGCTTTATATAAGTGTTGTATATAATGTATACATATAC